>NW_017566832.1:2159721-2193337 GCF_001854935.1 Bemisia tabaci | reverse complement strand
GGGGCTAAAGAGAAATGCATGCACGGTAGGAACTGCAAAGCTCATAATTGTAACATTCTCTCGCTCAGCTAATTACTAATTCCAGCTTCCTCAAAAGCTTGAAGAAAAAAGTTTCTCGTGTACTGTAAGCCGTAGCTGTATGCGGCGATGGAAAACTCAGTGATCGCTGTGTGCACAAACAGTAAAGTCTACTCGAAAGTAAGAGTCAGAAACTAATTCAACTTTTACACAGGCCATACGATCAATTACGTTAAGTCATAGTAATAATACTCGTATAATCTGGATAATTTTTAATTTATCAACAATTTCCTTTATTGATTTTTTTTAAAAAATGTAAATTTTAAATGTTTAAATTAGTAAGTGAGGCTGTCACATGATCCAAGGATTACCTTGACAATAGGTCGGTATTGTACGTAAATGGTAACGAGGAACTCGTTTCAGAGCTTGAACGAGCTTATAACGGCAATTTTGACGGAATGAAAGACGCTTAGGTATAGTTGCAGGAATAGAAAATACGCTAGATGTCAACTTTTTTGAGTTTTAATCAAGAAAAAAATAACCTTGCAAGAGGAATAATATATAATTATATTTCAAAGTTAACATTTGAGTCCTTTGTTAATTATGAAGAAAACCCTGTGAAGTAAGGTATTAATTTAAGCATTGTATTCAAGTCAATTGCATTTTTTTTTATGCTGCCAAAATAGCGCGAGGGCGCATGCTGCGCCAAAAATGTCAATGTTAGTAAAATGATTTTCTCGTATCCTTGAAAATTTCTCAAAACCTATTTGCTCCTTGTTTGATGCTTCATCCTTGGTCATCGTATTCGGGTTCCCCGTTTTTGGAGTTCTCACCTTTAGAGTGCCCACCTTTTTTGCTTTTTTCTTTGGTGTCCTCGTCTTTAGATTTTTCGTCTTTGGAGCTCTGGTTTTTGAGGCTTTTGCCTGTAGGGCTCTTGACTTTGGTACCCTTGTCTTTGGTGTCATTTTCTTTCGGGTCCTCGTCTTCAGGTTCCTCATCTTTAGGTTTTCTGCTATTCGAGCCCTTGTCTTTGGAGTTCTTTCCTTTGAGGCTCTTGACTTTGGGGTCCTCGTCTTTGGACTCCTCCTCCTTGGACTCCTCCTCCTTGGACTCCTCCTCCTTGGACTCCTCTTCCTTGGACTCCTCATCCTCGGGCTCTTCGTCTTTGGGTTTCTTATTTTTGGAGCCTTTGTCTTTGGAATTCTTACCTTTAGAAATCTTGTCTTTTGGATCCTCGTCTTCCGGATCTTCGTCTTTTGGCTCCTTGTCCTTGAGTTTCTCGTTTTTGGAACTCTTGCCTTTAGAATTCTTTCCTTTTGGGCTCTTGTCTTTGGGATCCTTATCTTCAGAATCCTCATCTTCAGAATCCTCATCTTTAGAATTCTCATCTTTGGAGTCTTCCTCTTTCGCGTCCGCGTCTTTGGCGTCCGCATCTTTGGCGTCCTCGCCCTTGGTGTCTTCGTCTTTGGCGTCCTCGTCTTTTGTGCCCTCGTCCTTGGTGTCTTCGTCTTTGGGATCATCTTCTTTGGCGTCTTCATTTTTGGGTTCTTTGTCTTTGGTGTCTTCATTTTTAGTGCTCTTGGCTTTAGGGCTCTTATCTGTAGGAGTCTTACCTTTCGGGCTTTTGTCTTTAGGGCTCTTGTCCTCGAGGTCCTTGCTTTTGAGATCCTCGTCCGCGGAATTCTCATCATTGGGGTCCTTATCTTTGGGGTCCATATCTTTGGGGTCCATATCTTTGGGGTCCTTCTCTTTGAGGTCTGTGTCCTTAGAATCTTCGATTTTAGAATCATCGACTTTAGGATCATCGACTTTAGGATCCTCGACTTTAGGATCCTCGACTTTGGAATCCTCGTTCTTGGAATTCTCGTTTTTGGGATCATCGACTTTAGGGGTTTCGACCGTGTTATTCTCGTCCTTATGATCTTCATCCTTGCGGTCCTCGTCCTTGTGCTCCTCGTCCTTGTGGTCCTCGTCCTTGTGATCCTCGTCCTTGTGATCCTCGTCCTTGTGGTCCTCGTTCTTGTGGTCGTCATCCTTATGGTCCACGTCTTTGAGGTCCTTACCCTTGAGTTCCTCGTCCTTGTGGTCCTCATCCTTGCTGTTGTCGTGTTTGTGATCCTTTCGTTTGTGGTCCTCCTGTTTGCGAACTTCGTGTTTGTGATCCTTGTGTTTGTGGTCATCCTGTTCGTAGACCTCTTGTTTGCGATCCTTGTGTCTGTGCGCCTCGCGTCTGTGATCTTCGTGCTTGTGATCTTCGTGTTTGTGTTCCTTACGTTTGTGGTCTTTGTGCGTGTGGTCCTTGTGTTCGTGGTCTTCGTGTTTGTGGCTCCTGTGTTTGTGGCTCTCGTGTTTGTGGCCCTCGTGTTTGTGTTCTTCGTGTGTATGGTCATGGCGTTTGTTGGTTTTGTGCTTGTGACTCTTGTGTTTTTGATGACTGTGGTCGTGGTGCTTGTGTTTGTGGGTGTTGATCTGGTGTCCATCATCCCTTACTCCTGCTTTTTTTATGCACCATCTTAATTTTCTTTGATGGTCTCCTGATCCATTCTAACATAGCAAAGAAAATTCAATTTAAAATTTGAGAAAAGGAATGATAATCTTTTTTTAAAACTAAACGTAATTTCATCGTTTAGAAATTAAATACCAAAAATAACATCACTAATGAAAGATGACATTTTTGGATTCGTCTTTCCAGAAGAACATAATTTTACTGCAGTAACGCCGATCGATATTTTTCGGGTTTGACAATTTTTTGCCCTCGGTATTTTAAGATTTTGCAAATGTTTGGTCTTTTTTCATTCAGATGTCTGCTTACGATTTTCTTTTAATTTTTCTCACCGTCTAAATGCCTACTTAACTTTTTTAGATTTCTTAAAAGTAGGAAAATGAAAGGACTACTTAACTCGACATCTGATCAGATTAAACATTTTTGGAAACATCCAGAGAAGGAAAGAGAGATAGTTTTGAAGCAAGTTTGTTTTGTTTTCTTAAGTGTTCATGAAATAATTTTGGAAAAATTTGTAGCCATTTTGGACCCTGAGACTTCCATACATGACTTGTCCTCATAGAGTACTTAGAGTCGTAATGTGAATGGGAAAGCTGGCGCCATGTTCTGCTCGGCGAGCTCCGAGCCCGGTGTGCGCCGAGTTCGGGTCACTTTTTCGATACATGTTCGATCCAAAATGGCGGCGTGGAATACGTGGTACTACTATCTTCTTTGTTTACATCGGATGGCCGGATACCCGTGTATCGCAAACAATCGATCATGTATCGAAAAAGTGACCCGGCGTCACACAGGAGTCTCGGAATTCGGGACCTGGAAAATGCTTAAAAGTGGCGCCAGCTCTCCCACTTGCATTACGACTCTATGTACTCTATGCTTGTCCTTCATCGTCGAATTAGGGTACTTTAGTGGAATGTACTACGAAAACAATAACATGAAAGATAATGTTTTCAATATTTTTGTTACACTCACATTCAAGACGAGCGTGCAGTGCTTGCGTCTGCTACAATTATAGCCAATCACGCTCTTGCATCGGCCGCGGTCGTGCTCAGGTATCTTCAAGAAAGTTTTCACAGCCTCATGACAATGACTTTCCGACGGCTTAAGTCTGCATGGATCTTTGTGCAAGTGCGGTCTCAGTGCATCCGCTACTTCATGATCAATCTAAAACCATGATATTGGCAGTGAACAGGTCTAAATTCGACGTATTTCTGTCAAACGGAACTAAGCGCCAATTTGAGTGCCTTTTGAGGAATTTAGAATCCCGGTTAGCGCGTTCTGTCAAACGGAACTAAGCGCCATGAAAAAGCATTGCGAGTATAGGACGGAATGAGCCTGACGCCCGTTTCCGCCGCCAATCCAAGCCCCCCTCTACCTTCCTCCCCCGATGGCGCTTAGTTCCGTTTGATTGAAAAAGGTCCAATTGGACGTATTTTTACCAAACAGAACTATATGTGCGGGTAAGAAAGATTAGATGTGCTCGTTAGTTGAGGGCCATAAGAATGAATGGGAATTATAAAACGCCAGTGACGTCAGCGACAACGAGTCCGTCTCCGTTGTCGACCTTCCTCCGCTTAACCCATGAGCCCCGTCCACAACGCTCTTTTGGCATGTCCATGGCTCATGAGTCCCGCATTCAGTTGGCACATAGTTCTGTTTGCTGAATTTAAAATCCCGCTTTTCCATTTAGCAAAGAGGAGTCACGCCCGCTGAGCACATTGTTTCTTATCCACCTCAACATGAGCACACCCAATCTTTTCTACCCGCACATAGTTCTGTTTGGTAGATACGTCCAGTTGAAAGAAAGGCAACGCAGAAAATGTCGGATCAAGCTGAACGAGAGTTGCTCTCTTCACATGGAAAATTAACTCTTTATCTTTTGACATTTTCAGTACATTGTATTAGGAAAGAGCACTTGTCAATTAAGTGGATTTGTTCCTTGACCAGGAAAAAAAAAGATAAACCTCAACACTTTTTCAGAAGCTTCCTAAGTGAACTTCAGGTGGAGATCGCAGTGGGATGAATTTTAAATTCGTTTCAGGTTCTACTCTTCCGTCAAAAAAATTCAACGCATATTTTCTAGAGGAAGAGCAAACCAGAACGAACCCGAACTAGGCAGTTCAGAATGACCGTAAATTTATTTTTCAAGATAGGATCCTTGCATATGTAGTTCTCTTGATGTTCTACTTTTTTATTCTTCTCTGTCCGATTACTTCTTCTGAAAACTCGCCTGTCAAAATTTTGACGGAGGATCGTGCCACTTAATGAAGTTCACGAGGAAATTTACAGAAAAACTGATACCTAAGACTCAAAGTACCCGCCTAGAATAGTTTGTGCTGGTGATAATCCTTTTGCCAACCAGCGACGATTCTTTTAAAAAATTGAAGAACAACAAGAAACTGGGTTTTGTTTATTTTTATTTAAATGTAATTGAAATCGAAACAAGCTAATCTACCTAGAAAAAATTATTTAAAATGAATTTTAATTGAAAAATAAACGGTGATACCGAACTCAGAGAACCGCCTCTGTTGTCTACCGAGGAGTGAGGTAAAAGTAATCGTGAAAATGAATTAAAAGTCTTCATCGCTGACGGAATTATGTTCTTTATATATTTTGGCACTTTAATTTTATTATGCCTTTAACTTTTGGTGCCCTGGTGGCCAAAGGCGTTGCTTTGTTACTAATTTAAAACGTCCCAGGCATTTTGTGTCCTTTTTAAACTTTCTGAACAATAATCGCTATATTTTATCGCTTTTTATCACTTTATCGGGCTTTTATATTTGCTCTTCCATTATTGTAATGTAATGTAATTGTAATTGTATTATCTGTCAAGTTTTAAAGACCTGTAAGTATTCATACTTTAATTTCTAGTTCAAATGATCGAGTGGACCGGTTTTTTTTTGTTTTAGAAAAATGACATTTTTATCAATTTGAGATCTAAAAGGAGGATTTTAGAAATTTTCCCCGGTATCTTACCTTGGCGCTAGCCGATGTTGAAAAAACGCACAACGCGCACAAAGCACAAAACAACAGAGGAGGTCGCCTCAACATGTCGCCGCACGATTAACTGTTCGAGTCACGGGCTCAATACTTATACCTAAATTTCTTTTGAGTGAAAATTTTTTCCCTTCAAATAGTCTGGCAAGACGATAAAAAATACCCTTTAGTCATCAAACAATACGTTCTTTTGAGTGACGATTTTTCCCCTTCAAAATAGCCTGGAGGGACGATAAAAACACCCTTGAGTCATCAAACAATACGTTTGCATTGCAACTGCATCGGTAATTAACAGCTGTTTTCGAGTTCTATCAAATTAAGCGGAGTATCAGTACGCGAGTATTCATGTCCAAATTTTTTCAATTATCGCGGTTACTCTGAGCAAACGTCTAGCTCCTTTTTCAGGCAAGCCGCGAGAAAAATGGAGTTAAACGAACAGTAGGGCTCATCTCAAAATGGAGGCACGTCGTGACGCTAGAATAGCGCGACGTTATGACACACATGACACATCTAAACGATCGAATTAACAAAAAGCTCTCCGATTCAATCACGCACACACGATGGAATTTTCCTGTCAATAAGGTGGTCAAGTGTCGACATTTTTACTCTCTACATTTTCAGGGCCAAATTTACCAACTTGCCGCCCATGGGCCGCCTGCATTTTGCCGCTGTTGACCGCACTGTGTTTGACGCAATGCGTGAAGTATTCATGCAGTCTTGTAGGCGCTATGCGTTTCACGCTGACCGCACTGTGTTTGGCGTGATTCGTGAGGTACTCATGCAGTCTTGTAGGCGCTGATATGTGTCACATGCCGACCGCCGCGCCGAGGGTTTCTCCTGTTCATCTCAAGTCTCAAGTTCTCGTCATCATTGCTCTCTCCGCCGCGCCGTTCCAGGCCAAACTGCGTGATAGGTTTCTCTCTTAACTCGACTAATTAGGGTCTCTTGTATCACCGAAAGATGACAAAATTAGAAATTACTATACTCTCAGGAAATGAGAGATATTGTCACCTTTTCTCGTTTGTAATTTTTTTCTGAGTCCAGTTTTTTTTTTACCTATATTTAACAAAAATTGCAAAATTTTCCGCCCCCTAAATTTGCCGTCATGGGCCACGGCCCATGTGGCCATCCCTTAGATCCAGCCCTGTACATTTTACTCTCTTACATTTTTTCTCTTTTCATTTTATTTGAGTAAGATGGGCTCAATATTCGTACACGTTTCTGAGAAGTAGGACCCCGGCTTTCAAACCATCCTCTGATTGGATGCAGTATTTAACACTAGGGTACCACATTGGTGCCTTTCTCTATATTGTATAGAAAGAGTGCTTTTTGGAGAGAACATGATCAATTTTAGCGGGCCATATTTCTCGATGTAACGCGAGACCTACCGCATGACTAATGAACAGAACCGATGAATATAAAATGACTGTTCCAATTTTTTTGACAAGAACCATAAGACATGCACTGAAAAAAAAAAAAAAACACATTGGATCTAGAGTCCAGACTCTTGACAACATTCACAAGAAAAAATACTCTTGATTCGATCAGATTTTTGCTTAAATCAAAAGGAAATCCGCTCAAATTAAGAGGCTTGGTTCTTGATCTAAGCAAAAATCCGATTGAATCAGGAGTATTTTTTCCTGTCGATGTTTTTAAGAGTCTGAACTCTAGATCCAATGTGTTTTTTCCAGTGTGAGTGAATTTTCGATAATAGGAATACTCGTGTCACCGTTTGTTAAAACGACTTAGGGTAAAACGATTGAAAACCGAGTTGATGTATCAATAAGAAATATGTCCCTGCACTTATCAATGCTAAGTCATATGATAAAATATGATTATAATTAATAATATGAGACTCTAAAGGCCGAAAACGCCCGGTCGGTTACGTGCTGATGCCAACTCCGATTTTGAAGTAAAAGAGGAATTGGCGCGATAATAAATCAGCACGGATCAAGGATTCTTTGGCAAGATTTTCCAAAAAGAGACCCTAAAGTTCAAGAAATCAGCCATTTTGAACTGAAATGGTTACTTTTAAGCCAAAAATGCACAAGAAAGATTTGTCGCCACATTTGGCAACATTTTTCAGCCAGTTCAATTGAGTGCAGTAATTATATCGCCGGATAGAGTTTCTATGATACATAGAATTCCCGACTTTTTTAAACTACTTTTATTTTCACGAAGGTCTAAACTATTCCGGTTCAAACTTCCAAATTCGTGGTTCTAGAGACGCGGAGCAATGACAGGACTTAACACTCTAACAACAGGGAAGTAGCGCCTCACGTCCAGTTAGCGGTAGTTTATTCAGGCGCTTTGATACAACTATTCGTACTTTATGGTTGACTGTGTTGCATACCCGAAAAATTGAAGGAGCTTCGCAACTCTTACTACTATTGCTCCTTGAGTTGGTGGCCGATGGGGGCTCACAGCGCTGTTTACCTGGGAGGTCGTATTTCAACTGTTGCATCTATCTTGTTGTTGACATTTGTGACTTCCACGGGGCAAGTGACCGTTGACGCAGGGTGGCAGATTTTTAAGAAATCGATTTTCTCAAATTTGTTTTGTGTCGAAGATTTTGAGTCCCGCGTTTGGCAAGGCTAAACTTCAGGTAATCGATACAGAGAGACCGATTTTGATCATCTTCCAGCTTCTCTTTCACGAAAATCGAACCATGCCTTCGTGTCGTAAAATGTGTCTTTTCTGATTCAAGAAATCAAACTCCTGCCGTAATTATTCATCTGCGTAGCTCATGGAACTTTCGGATTTTAGCCGATGAGTCTACGCTATAAGCATTGCATTGGTTTTCAGATGACGAATTTTTTCAGAATGTTCCCGATCTCCTAATTGCAGAATTTCGCGTGTTCCCCCTAGTTTTTTCAGGCCTGATTCACTTTTTTATCACTGGATGATTAAATACTCGTATTTTCCGCCAGATTCGAACTCGAACTTTTTTGCTTCCTCCGTGACTACGTAAGTGGATTTTCATTAAGCGTAACCATCTTCACCGTTTCGCGACGATGTCATCGTATCAGTGGGAGGGTCATATTTAGGTGGAACATTAATTTGCACGAAATTGCAACGCAGACGTAGCATCATCATACGTCTTGACGATGCACAACAACGACATCATGCACGGAGTAAGATCCAGAATTCGTTACGGATCCTTACGGGATTTCTCACCTCATTTTTCTGTTCTCACCGACTGTTCTCTCATTGGTTGCTTCTCGATCGTGAGAAAGTAACGGAAGTAACCGTTTTTTAGCAGCACTTTTCTTTCATTATCTTACACAAAACACGTCTCATTCGTACGGATTTGTTCATCTTATGGAATTGGACGTGATGCTATTCGCCTGCGGTCCTAGTTTCTAGGTCCATTATTTGGACGTATTTATGCTAAAAGGAACTATGTCTCATGCAAACCCTATGCACATAGTTGGCATAAAAACGTCCATTGCATGGTTACTTTCAAAATATTTTAGAAATATCTTAACATGTGTGATTTTACAATAATATCTTAACAGGCATACTTCCATGCCAACCCAGCAAGTTAGAAGAGAAGTAAGAGGAAGAAGGGAAAAAACCACAATCACAATAACATCGAAACAGATACGTTTCGAGCAAAAGAGGAAGCCAACAGCACGCAGTGTTCCCAAGCGGTCTCCCATCTCAGTACTAGCTACGCCCGACGTTGCTTAACTTCGGTGATCGGACGAGAACCGGTGCATTCAACGTGGTGTGGCCGTTGACATGAGATTTACAAGCTGAAACCGTACATAGAGCCATTATTCTACCTCGTATCTCACCTCGTCTTGCCGTGCTATCACGTCAACATGGTTGTTTCATCTACCGATCACCAGATAGCGCCCAATGTCCAGAAATACTTGTTCCGTCAGAGATTTTAGCATTTTGAATTTAGTCGGACAGCCGTGTCCGCAACTGCGCTGCAACTCTTGACTCTCTACAAATCGTACAAATCTTTCGCCTTTTACTAAAGATTTCCGTGGAGAGGGTCAATCCATGAGTCTAATTCTAATTTTTGGAATGCCTGGCGCAAGTCAGGCACATAACAGTTTTTCACTCCCTTGCTTATGGGCTTCTATTGGTCTGTCCTTTCACCCTTTTTGGAGCTCATGCGTTCTAATGGGACCGTTATGATACGGGAAGAGGGGAGGGGTATCACGAATACCCGTTGTAAGAGTAGTGTAGATAAAACGAAATAAGATTGGATGTATCAAACTGACATAGTTTTTAGGGGGGATAAGAGGAGCATAGTATATAGGGCCAATGGTCTACCTCGCATGAATCTGAGCAAGAACAGCAACATGCACTAAGCAGGTTTCAAAAATTGTTTCCGATAGTTACGGGTTTTTTTTACCTCACTTTTCTTGACTGTTCACTCATTGTTTGCCTCCGATAAACGGAAGTAATAGTTTTTAGCTCCTCTTCTCCCCCTTAAAAACTATGTCAGTTTGATCCATCCAATCTTATTTCGTTTTATCTACACTACTCTTTCAACGGGTATTCGTGATACCCCTCCCCCTTCTCGTATCATAACGGTCCCATTAGAACGCATGAGCTCCAAAAAGGGTGAATGGACAGACCAATAGGAGCCCATAAGCAAGGGAGTGAAAAACTGTTATGTGCCTGACTTGCGCCAGGCATTCCAAAAATTAGAATTAGACTCATGGATTGACCCTCTCCACGGAAATCTTTAGTAAAAGGCGAAAGATTTGTACGATTTGTAGAGAGTCAAGAGTTGAAACGTACTTGTGGACACGGCTGTCCAACTAAATTCAAAATGCTAAAATCTCTGACGGAACAAGTATATCTGGACATTGGGCGCTATCTGGTGATCAGTAGATGAAACAACCATGTTGTCGTGATAACACGGCAAGACGAGGCGAGGTGAGAAAAGAGGTAGAATGTTGGCTCTAAGCACGGTTCCGGCTGGTAGTTCTCATGTCAACGGCCACACCACGTTGAACGCACCGGTTCTCGTCCGATCACCGAAGTTAAGCAACGTCGGGCGTAGCTAGTACTGAGATGGGAGACCGCTTGGGAACACTGCGTGCTGTTGGCTTCTTCTTTTGCTCAAAACGTATCTGTTTCAACGTTATTGTGATTGTGTTTTTTATTTTTTTTCCTTCTTCCTCTTACTTCTCTTCTAACTTGCTGGGTTGGCATGGAAGTATGCCTGTTAAGATATTATTGTAAAAGCACCCATGTTAAGATATTTCTAAAATATTTTGAAAAACTGTTCTTCCTCCATTTTTTTTTCAATTTCTCCAGAAAGATGACGTAATACGCTGTTTTTGGGCCGTCTTTTTTACCTTCACACATCTCTTAAAGTGTTGGCTCTTATGAAAACCTCTTTCGACCTATGACTATCTAGCAGGTATGTATATGATTAAGACAGCTGCAAATCAGATCCTAAAGTGGGAAAAGAGTGAAATGAGATAACTTTGCATTCTGCGTCAATTGATGCAAAACAACAACAACACGAGACGAGAAACAGAGAAGAAAGCGGAGCATTGCGAGTTCACGCTTCGCGCCATAGCGCCTTCAATTTCGCAAACGCAACACGGACATCCATCAAGTACGAATAGTTGTATCTCTGCGCCGTCATCAATGCGCATCTTTTCCCTTGCTCTATTTCCGTGCCGTGTTAAGTTTGTTCCGTTTGTCTTATTTGTAGGGGTGCTTCAAGGACTACGTGAGCAATGCTGCTGAAAGACACGAGAGACATAATCGGGCTTTGCTCTATAACTTTTCTCCCGACTCCGAGTAACATTTCATTGGCAGCCTAGAGCGGAGAATTGCGGGTTCACACCTCGCTCCATCCATCAATCATAAATAGTTGAATCTCGGCGCTGTCATCAACGCGCGTTGAAGTGTCTCTTGTTTTTGAAATTTGAGACAATATTAGGATAAGTTCCCTCAGAATATGCTATCAATGTGTCCAAATCAATAACCATTTTGAAAAAAAAGACACTGACGACATATTTACATGTATCTTTAAATAAAAAACCAAGGTTTTATTCTTATCATCATTGCTTGAAAAACTTACTGCAAATTAACCTATTCTTTGTTTCTATTTTTTTCTAAGCATGCAAGTAAGCCTGCATTTTAATCTCTAACAATAAAATAATGCTTGCTAGCACAAATCCCAGAGCCAGTATGCAGAAAGCCATTAACAGTTCGGTGAGTCCAGCTGGAATATAATCTCTGCTCATGCAATTCGGCGGCTGTATATCCCATAGCTCGTCAATGTAATCCGTAATGCCTCTTTCGATAAGAAGCAATAATCTGTGGGTAACAGAGAATAAACTTGTAATAGCATTATTCCTGTCTATAAGCTAATAATTACTCATTTGTACTACAGTTAGTACTCAAGTAAAAAGTTTCAATAATATTCAATCTCAAAAAGTACATTTTCGAAAAATTTCTTTAACATACGCGACCTTTATTATATAAAAATAGACCACATAAGGTAAGCAGTCAAAATTTGCATTTGAGTAGTTTATGTAGCGTTTGCTAGACAAATTTAATTTTGAGTTTCCAACGGAAAACTTCATCTTCTGCTCTACAGGATCACTTGCGATCGGTATGGTCCTTTTTTTGCGACTAAAGGGCGTAATATTGCATTATAATCCATCAATTTCTGCCTTTAACAAAGCAATTAGAATTTAATGCAGGTTTTTCTCGAGATTGCGTATCTCGAACTGAAAACTTCAAGCCACCATTACGCAGTTTGACATCGACAAATTTTGACTCCGTTACTTTTTCTTTAGACCTACATTTTTTGGCGCTTTTTGACACCGGTATATTTCGTATAGCGCACTCTTGATTTCTGTAGTATATCAATAACTCAATTTTAATTTTTATGGACTAAAGCAGGCTGGTGG
Source organism: Bemisia tabaci (assembly GCF_001854935.1). Classification (NCBI taxonomy): domain Eukaryota; kingdom Metazoa; phylum Arthropoda; class Insecta; order Hemiptera; family Aleyrodidae; genus Bemisia; species Bemisia tabaci. Next base: position 2,180,920 of record NW_017566832.1, on the reverse strand, counting down.
TTCCCGTGGTACTCGTTCATTAATAAAATGGAGGCCTCCTCGGAAGAGACACGAAATGAAATGCAAAAATGTTTGAATCTAGAAAATATTAATTTTGCTTTTTATTTTGTAAAACCTATATTTTAATTTTCTTCCTAGGTATCTGATCGGTAGAGGAAATATCGACGGCGTAAGTCCGGAATCACATATCTCGTTTGCGGTGTCTGAAAATCTCCGCCTCTATGTTACTTTTTTAAAGGAGAACAAATTGACATCATTCCTTGAAGTTTCTGCATACTTTTTTTCGCACAGAGAAGAAATATCACGGCAGTTTTAAAGAATTGCGTTTAGTTTCCGTAGTTTTCCGTTTAAAAAATAAAGTACCTATGACAGGAAGTCTGCGACGTCGTAAACCGAGTTATGTGATTGCCGACTTTTCGATATGACTTTTTTCATGTGCAATGCAAGAAAGTAGAAACGAAACTTGCGTTGTGGATATGAACTCGTTGTACGGTAAATCTTTGCGTATGGTCAATGCCCGCGATAATCTGTAAGGGAACGCGTCTATGACTTTGGCCAAACATTTCTCGTTGCCCGTGAACCGCTTTTCGATCTGGTAGTAGAGTTGTCGCTTGTTGGTTTCGAATGCCAGAGCCCCTGCCCGAACTTTGTCCAGACCATCTTCCACGGATAAAAAACCACTCGGATGCTGCAGTTTTTCATTGTAGATTTTCATCAGAATGGAAATGTTGAAAGTCTGCAAAAGAATTTGGTACATGTATATTGTATCTTACTCTGAAGTTTGACGCCTGAGGCGCGCAGCAGCGATTCGGGGGGATTGGACCGCGGAGCTGTCACGGGACGTAGCTCCCCAATATTCAATTTAAAAAAAAAAACTTTATCAGGGATCGCATGTCCATTGCACTCGCTATTCAATTAGTTGATTATGCGCGGGCAAAATCGCACGAGAATCAGAGTAGCCTGTGTCACACTATCTAAATACTCCATCAAAATATCAAGGTCAGGTGTTATGATTGGATTATTTGATGACTTGGACCAATCACAGTACTTGACCTTGACATTTTGATGGAGTATTTTGATAGTGTGACACAGGCTGTTGGGTGAATCGAGAACGTCTGGAGCATGAGCCGGCAGCAGAAAGGAAGTACCAACAAATGCGTGAGACAAACTTCGCGAGTCGTACGTTTTAGACTGTTTTTTTTTTTAAAAAAAGATATTTTAAATGATGTGCTCGGCGTGATATTTATGCGATTGACTGAATTTCCTGTAAGCAAGCGGCCGAAAGTTCTTCTACAAATTGAGTTTTATAGGGCATAGTGACGATTTTCATGTCTGTTACGCATGTCATTTATTAAAGAGACCCACACATAATATGTAATGGAAATGAAAATAGGTATATGTATGTCACAGGCAAATAGTGAAATCATGCATTTTGTCAAATGCCTAGGCAAATAGTCAAATTTTAACAGTCTACAAAATTTTGTGAATTTATGGCGAAGAACTCACGATTTTTCACTATTTTTGGAGAAATAACTCATCAAACCTACGAACTCTTTTTGTCTCTTCCTCTTCAATCGCTTCTCATATGTATTATTAAATGTTGAAACTCCAGAAATTTTGTATTTCACGACCTGCTGAAAATTTCAAGATCAGTGTCTCTTCAGGAGCTAAATATTGTTTAAAATACTATTGTGTGTGCACATTTTTACTGAGAATTTTTTCTTGCAGGAGCAATGAATTATTTTGTCTAAAATTAGGAACAGAATCAGAATTTCAATCTAAGTTAGAATGTTTGACTATTTGCCCAGGCATTTGACACAATGCCTGATTTTGCTATTTGCCTGAGACATGTACATAACATAAATGGGTTTAAAAGGAAAATAGAAGGTGGTGTGCGAATAGCCACTCAGGAAGTCGAGCGACGACGGTTGTTACTCAGCCATGGTGAATTGCGAGGACCTCTTCTGCCGCACAGAATAAAATTGCCTTCACAGTGTCGAGTATGCAACGCCACGACACCCGAGTTTGCTTAGTTATCGCCCTGGTTAGCGAAAGGCGCTCTTGTGCATACACACAGGCAAAGATGGCTCTCATTTTTGAATTGTCTTTCCATTTTCTTCTCTCATAATGGAAACATTGGTATCGATCAAATAGAACGTAATGAATACATTACTTTCCAAATTTAACTCATTGGTAAAAGAGAGTTTTTGTATGTGCGTCAATGCAACACGCTACAGGCTACACTCCCGCCTGAAAACCCCGAAAGTCTACTGATGTGAGTCTCATCAGGCACCAAACTGATCTGAGTATATTTTACGAGGGAGGAATTATTTCCATGACCCGATCCATGTTTTTTGTAGACACGCTGCAGTTGCTTTGTATCAGCGAGAGGGAGAGGATTTTGAGTGAAGTTAAACGACATACTTGCCTACCGCATGAGTTTTATTTCAATGGTCGATTTTACCTATGACTTGGCTTATGCGAGGGCGAAAACTTTGAATTGATTGATTTTAATGTAAACTGCAACCAGTAAGTTTCCAATTAAGCGTTGAGTTTCCTCCATTTAAACCTCTGGAAATATATCGATCTTGGAAGGGCCAGGTGCTCCGACAAGACTCGATTATTTGACATAGGCTTAAATGGCGGAAATCTGGTGTTGCCAAATTGCTGGACCCGCTTCTGAGAACCATTTTTCATGTTAGTCGATACTTCTTACCACGCGCCTTGTGGCCCATTCCGCCCATTATTGACTCGGGTTCATGTGCGTAATTTTTTTTTTTTTTTTTTTTTTTTTTTTTTTTTTTTTTTTTTTTTTTTAATTGTTATTAAAGTAGACAACTACAAAACGTATTAATCCTAAAAAATATATTACCTTGATGAAAAGTGCCTCATTGTTGGGCACGTTTTCGATGGACAACGGGATCCCACTATCAATCAGCTGCTGTAGATTGTTGATTGTAGTTGGTGGGGTCGACAGAAGAGCAGTGAGTAGCGCCGTGTTGAAGTAATTGTATATCATGAACGCAAACAACAGGGTAAGGAGGATCAGAAATCGATTCGTTGCACGTCTAGGTTTTCGCAAGTCCAGCCCTAAAATATATTAAAATATGCTGACGAATAAAACAAAATATGAACTTTGGGNGGGGGGGGGGGGAGTGCACGAATTCCGAATTTTAGTTTACCCTAGGGCCTGAATTTTATTGGCTGTGGTCAGTTGCAAATAGAATGGACTTATCATCCAGCCGTAGAGTGATCGAACATCAGCTCTTTGATTGACTAATTTCCAGGTTCTCAGTCTAATTCTGGTATAGAAAGTTGTCCTGATGGATCTCAGGACGTGAAAATGGTGTAGGGCTTCTAGATTTCTTCCTTTTTCTTTTCAAAATAACTACTGTAAGTCAGGGCCGGATTAAGGGGGTGGCCACGTGGGCCGCGGCCCATGGCGGCAAATCTAGGGGGCGGCGACTTTTAAAAGTTTTTTAAATGTAGGTATGAAAAAATCGGATTTAGAAAAAAATTACAAACAAGAAAAGGCGACAAAATTTCTCATTTCCTGAGAGTATAGTATTTTCTAATTTTGTGGTCTTACAGTGATACAGGAGACAGCACCTTTAGTCAGTCGAGTTAAGAGAGAAACCAAACACACAATTTAGCCTGGAACGGCGCGACTTGGGGAGAAATGATGACGAGGACTTGAGATGAAAAGGAGAAGCCCTCGGCGCGGCAATCGGCATGTAACACATATTAGCGCCTACAAGACTGCACGAATACTTCACGCATTGCATTAAACACAGTGCGGTTATTGTGGTCAGTGTGAAACGGATAGCGCCTACAAGAATGCGTGAATACTTCACGCATTGCGCCAAATACAGTGCAGTCAGCGTGAAACGCATAGCGCCTACAAGACTGCGTGAATACTTCACGCATTGCGCCAAACACGGTGCGGTCGGCGCGGCGCGGCGGCGGAAGTTAAAATCATTAAACCAAATTTTGTGTTTGTTCTTTCATTTTTCGTTCATTTCTTATGAATGGAAGGCCTTGTCCATTAGAGATAGGTTTACGAAACTTGACTTTCGTGCAAAGTTCCGTGACCTTTTGCTAGTAGTGTTGACAGGGCTTTCCCAAAAAATGTGTTCAACACGAGTAAACGCGTCTTATGCAACCCTCCCCCACTGGCACGTTCACTTGATGGTTTTCATTGATGTTTCAAAACGAATGAGAAAGGGGCGACAAAATACAGGCGGCCCATGGGCGGCAAGTAGGAAAATCCGGCCCTGCTGTAAGTATCCCTAATCCTATACCTAATAACTCTCATTTTTAAACCACTTTATTAAATGTCTATAGATGGCTGTAGGCTCCTCAACTTATGTAAAAGCCACTAAAACAACAGAGGAAGAAGAATTTCCAAGTTAGCTAGGGTTATTTAAGATGCGGTCAATCGCAGTTAAAAAAAAATTAGACCTCGAAGAGAAGTCACAAAATTACAGATTAGACAGTTCACTTCGGTACCATATCTGTACCTTGTTGAGCAACGGCGGCAAAAGTGAAAATTGTAGCGCTTAGGTATGGACTGTGGTTTTTATCGAAACTTAGACTAACTCCCAAAACAATAGTCGAGATCACCAGGATGAAGGCAATGCACATCCAAGTTCGGACCGAAAATGGTTCGAGAAGAGCACGCCAACGGGAAAAACTCTTTGGATGAAGGGAGACAAATGCTATACTGGAAAAAACAATGGTAAATTTACATGATTTCAAGGAAATGAAAAAGTAAGTACAATATTACGGTTTCAGTAAAGTGTTGCCAAATGATCTGAAATAAACCGGGTCTCTTAAGCGAGAAAGTTGCAAATGAAGGGTGAAATTAAACGAGTAACGTTGCAAATGGAGGGTGAAAATAGGACAACATATCTTGGTTTCCGATATTCCAAATTTCTTGTCAGATTTACGAACTTTAAGAATGACTGACCATCTTTATTACACAAAATTTTGTGTGACTTTTCTCGGTCTTTTCAAGGATTTTTTCAAGAATCGCGAGGAAAAACTTGTAGAAAATATCTCCAGAAAAAATGAATTCGGAGAGAAAATTCCACGTGTTTCTGCTGAACGAAAGCACAGACGAGTGGGAAAGATGGGGTGTGCTCCAGAAAGCTGCTTAAGAAAGAATGTAAAAGTGGGCGTGATTTCCTTTGAGGAAATGGAAAAGCGGAATTTTACATTCTCCCATACGGAACTAAGCGCCAACTGTATGCGGCACTCGTGAGCCTCGGGCATGGCAAAAGAGTGTTGTGGGCAGGGCTCATGAGTTAAAGTGGACGACGAACAAGCGCGATGGCTTCGTCGCCGCTGACGTCACTGGTGCTTTACAATTCCCATTCATTCTTACGGCCCTCGACTGACGAGCACACCCCTTCTTTCCCGCCCGTATCTGGTTCCGTTTAGCAGGACATCACACGCAATTTTGAAACACTGTAGTTGACTTACGTGTTTTCTCGGTTTTGCTATCGACATTAAATTTGTAATTTTTAAAGTAGCAAACTCTTAATTAAAGTCGTCAAGCTAAACCTCAGCACAAAAATACATTCAATCCTTCACTATCGATGTGGAGTTGGGCTTTTTTGATTACACAAGACGAAACTAGGATTACCTGTACGGCGGTAAATTGATATCAGTTCTGATATAATTCACGACTTTTTCTCTCTCTTTCACTCGGAGTAGACTAAAGCCCATGTCAACCGTTGAGTTTTGGAGTAAACCCACGAATCCGTCGAACAGAGCGTGCGATTTGTTGCTTTGCTTGCCAAATATCTTCGTGACGTGATATTCTGTCCTATACGACGAATAAAATCATGAATAAACATTACTTAAAGAATAACAATCTATCGATAGATGGTTTATCAGTATCTTTGAGTCATGGTTGTGTATCCTCTATACCACTACACTACAGTATGAGTATACAATGTTCTTCAGATCCATCAGTATACAAGTATGACCGTCTAAATGCACATCGTGGAAACACCTTCACATCGTGGCACAGCAGTCCAAACGCACAGTCTTGCAAAAATGTTTACTGGCTGAACCTATTGTTCACATAGTTCGATCTTCGTGTAGTTATGCAGTGTATCCGTTAAGTTACTATGCTTACGCAATTACTCTGAGGCTCTCTCTACAGATTTACTTTTTCGCAAAATTTCCGCAATAATAATAGCATAATAATAGCCTAAATAATAATAGCATGATAATAATAGCGCAATCATAGTTCATACGTGGGCAAGACGCATCGAGGATATGCAGTCTCGATGACCCCCATTTTTCGACAACTTACGTGAAATTGTGTATATCAGCCAAGATTTGCCACGTCTGATAATCTCTCCTACCGTAGTAGTCCTTGTCTCTTTCGTAATAAGGATTCAATAAATTCGGATCATCCAACGAATTGAAAGATGGAAGCTGCAAACGGAAAAGTACCAAAGCTACTGAAACCGTGACACTTGTGAAGGATCAGCTGGTCGATTATTAAGACATGATTGATACTTAGCTTGTCAACGGACTATTGGCCAAGGTACGAGAGTAAGCACCAGAGGAGACGGTCTATCACCATTTCACCTAAAACACTGTGGAGACACGCAATAATGCTCAAATTCAACTCGAAGGAGCAAAAATTATCGTTCCCTGCATTCATTAATTCGAAAATTCCGCTCGACAAGAAACCAATAGACCAACAGTATTGGTCACAAAAAATTAGTTTTAGTTTTTTCAAGCTGAAATTTTCCTAAAATTTGTAGAGTCATTGTATCAGAAGTAGGAACCCTAGTAAAAATTGGCAGTAGAATCTGTGTTCCAAAATACCATACACCTACGGCCGGCTGTAAGATTTCCAATAGCTTCTATAGCCGTCGACACAATTTCTTATAGCCTTTTATAGCCGATGGCGACTAAGCAACTCACAACCAGGCGATAAAGTGTATGCTAAATGTCATTAATTACGGATGCTAAGACTTAGTGAGTTTTTGGACCACTGCTCTCTTTTTGGGCCGCAGTACCTTGATTTGTTTTGCGAGGAAAGCTCCGTGCTCTTGATGGATGCCTGCCATTCCTAATATATTAGAGCGCCTTCAATTGCGTATGATACTGTGCAATACCTCTGGTGTGAAATAGTTGCTTCAAGCGCCGTGGCACGCTGCGGCGCGGCATGCGGGTAGCCAGCGCGAAACGCGCATTGGCGCCTACAAACCTAACTGGGATACTTCACGCGTTGCGCAATGCGTGAAGTATCCATGTTAGGTTTGTAGGCGCTAGTGCGTCGCCGCTCCGTTTTGTGTTAGGCTCTAATATTTAATCTGGCGGAGTCAGCGTTATTCAACTCATGATTTTGAAATATTTGCACATCCTGTATGGATTATTCTCGTTTTAATTGATGAAAAAAAATATGTATTAAAGGAAAATATAACGTGTGTTATGTAAATATTAAGGTGGTTCCGTATCAAACTTGATGATTTCCAAAGCACACGAATTTCTACACAATTTCTTATAGCCTTTTATAATCGATGGCGAAAAAGCAACAGCCAGGCGATAAAGTGTAAAGCCCGGCGTAATTTTTTATCGCTTCGTATAGCCCGGCCGTGTGATTTTCTCCGCATTCTACAGCCAGCTATATGATATTCTGTAGCCTTCTTTAGCCGGCTATAAGAATTCGTATGGTATTTTGAAACGCAACTCTTATCGCCAATTTTTACCAGGGAAACAAATTCTCGAGGGATCAAATTCTACGCATCTGCCGGACGCATGTTTGTTTCAATTACCGATTTAATTTGCATTAATCTTGGATTTTTAAAGAGCAGGAAAGTTTCAGCTCGCTCATTTTAATGTAAACTTCAAATGGTAGTTCTTCAATTACAAGTTGTTTGTGGGCCTCTCGAACATTTTAAATTTTTTCTGTGCTAAGCTTACTTATACTGTAAGTATGGGAGAATAGTGCTGGGTCCACACTATTCTGCAGGGGAAAAAATTCGAAGTTGAGTCGCAGACTGTAGGGAAGGTAAGTGTCCAGCTCACGCAGGTGTAGAGTACCTATATTGAGAGAGTATGGCCACTGGGGTTACCACCTCTGATTGGCTCAGCCATCTTAGGCTGAATGGAGCCTTTAGGACCCAAAAATGGCGGACGCCATAAATTAATGTAATGCAAAATGACTCAAAATGTAGTTTTCTTTGCTTATCTAACGAGAAATTTACTCAAATGCACTCTTGCGACTTCTTCACATATTTTTAAGACTAATCGTGTGCAATTTTTGAGAAAAATTATCTTGAATGTAGTAAGGTTGGCAGCAAGTACGGTTGGTGGTAACCGTCAAAAGTTGGCAATTACCCCCCTCCCATCCACAAAAACCAAAACAAAGCACCGCCATTTTTGGGTCCTAAGCCTCTCCATGGGGCCCAGTGGCCATACTCTCTTAATATAGGTACTCTACGCAGGTGCATTGGAATACTTTGCTGGGATCCCTTGTGAGAGACTCGGATCCAGTGGCGTAGCGTGAATTGCAATATATCGATCGTCATGTCATTTAAACCTATGGTAAAGAATCGATTATTAAGGTGTTCGCTGCGAACACCCTATTTATCGATCCTTTCCCATAGGTTTAAATGGCATAACAATCGACATATCGCAAAGCACGCCACGCCACTGCTCGGATTGTCTCTCTCTTTTCTGAAAAGGTTTTCCACGGGATGCAAGTATCTTTGCGGAAGGTTTTGATAAATAAAAATGTCTCGTGATGCTTCATTTCTGCTCATAGAGTACATGGAGTTGTAATGTTAATGGGAGAGCTGGCGCCAGGCCGCAAGCATTTTCCAAGTCCCGAACTCCCGAATCCCGAGACTCCTGTGCTGCCGTGATAGCGAAGAGAGCCGTAAGTGCCAAAATGAAGTTTTGAGAACACGGGCTCAGAAGCTTCTGACAAGATAATTTTATTGAAAGAAGTCTCCGTTCTTTGTCGAATTGCCACTAATCGTCCGGAAGACTCCTAGAAATCGTATGGATGATTAAAAATCGACTGATTTTATTTCCATTACATAAAAAGGGTAGTTTTCATGTTCATGCTAGGTTATTGTTCAGCAAGACAGCCGTAAGTGCTATTTTCTGCATGCTCTCGTGGTTGCGTTTTGGACGCACAACAAACACATTTTCAGGTTAGAAATTGGCAGAAGAGGGCGGCACTTTACTGGAAAGCACTGTTTTCATTGGCTCTTATGCATCTACGGCTGTCTTGAAAAAAAAACTGTGTCATTTTTTGTGCAGTTACGGCTTTTACATACGTCTCGTTTTCATTAAAATAGGATGAATTTTGCTGTTTTAGCTGTCTCAGTAATTTCATCTAAAAGAGTTTAGACGAATTTTGAAGAAAACTCGATTTCGAAAATTTTGCACTTACGGCTCTCTTCGCTATCACGGCAGTGTGTCACGCCCGGTCACGTTTCCGATACAAAATCGATTGTTTTCGATACACGGGACCCGATCATCTGGTGCAAACAAAGAGGAAAGGTTTTAATCCGTATTCTACATCACCATTTTGGATCGAAAATGTATCGAAAGAGTGACCAAAGCTCGGCGCACACCGGGCTCGAAACTCGTCGACCAGAACACGGCGCCAGCTCTCCCATTCACATCACGACTCTATGTACTCTATGTTTCTGCATGACGGCCCATCGCAGTGCAACTCACCGCAACTCCGACGGAAATCATTTTTCCACGCATGTTCTTGCGTCTCTCATACTTGGTTTGGTTTAGGATCCAGTCGAAGCCTCCAGCACGAGTATAAGTTCCCGCCAATGTCATATTTATCGGCCAACTTTCCTCAAATTTGAAGGCATCCATGATTCTCGCCGTTTCTGATTCCACAGAGAACAGGGTGACGTCACTCTCTAAAGTCATTTGGAGTTGGTAAATGTCCAACGCATGGAGCCAGTCCCTTCCTTGGGCCCAAATCGCCAGTTTGAACCTCTCGCTCCGCAGGAACCTCGACGGAATCTGTTCGCAATAAAATGGCCAATTATAATGAGGTTGTGCCGCACGTTAATTTTAATTAAACATTTATTTTTTCTCTCCAACTCCAGTCCCTTTATTATCCATTAGCCTTTATTTAAGCAGTTAGGGACAAGAACATCCTCCTTGTTGAAATAATCGCATTTTCCTTGAGGCTTTAAATTATAGGTTTTCTTAGGAACCTTGCGTAATAATGTTTTTAGGCAAGAATAAGAAGAGCCTCTGTTTAAGGTGATTCGATGGACGCCATATTTTGTGTCAGAACGGCATGCGATATATCGCATCAATTGGTTCCATTTTTTCAGCTACTCGTCATTTTTCTCCAATTTTGAGATCGCAATTCTGTTGTCAGGAGACTAAAGCACTCACTTACCAATTTTAACAAAGAAATTCAACGTAATAAAGGTGTGGTTTTTTCAGAGAGAAAATATCGCATTCGAGTGCAGTTTCGATATCAGTATCGAATGCGATGTTTTCTCTCTGAAAAAACCACGCCTTTATTACGTTGAATTTCTTTGTTAAAATTGGTAAGTGAGTGCTTTAGTCTCCTGACAACAGAATTGCGATCTCAAAATTGGAGAAAAATGACGAGTAGCTGAAAAAATGGAACCAATTGATGCGATATATCGCATGCCGTTCTGACACAAAATATGGCGTCCATCGAATCACCTTAAAGAGAGTAGGTACCGTAATATATGTAAAAACATGTACATGTGTTACAAACATGTACATGTATACATGTATGTTTTTACATTTATAACAGTACCTACTCTCTTTAAACAGAGACTCTTCTTATTCTTGCCTAAAAACATTATTCCGCAAGGTTCCTGAGAGAACCTATAATTTAAAGCCTCAAGGAAAATGCGATTATTTCAACAAGGAGGATGTTCTTTTCCCAAAACGCAAAGGAGGCTGAAGAATTCACATATCAATTTTGACAACTAAATTCAACGTGTTAAAGGCGTGGTATTTTTACAGGAAAAATATCACATTCGAGTGCAGTTTCGATATCTGTGTCGAATGCGATATTTTTCCTCTAAAAAAACCACGCCCTTAATACGTTGAATTTAGTTGTTAAAATTGGTAAGTGAATTCTTTAGTCTCTGGGCAACAAAATTGCGATCTCAAAATTCGAGAAAAATGACGAGTAGCTGAAAAAATGGAACCAATCGATGCGATATATATTGAATGGCGTTCTGACACAAAATATGGCGTCCATCGAATCACTTTAATGACGCCTGTATATGTACGCAAATCTGGTGGCATACATTTCAAAATGGCTTTTCCGTATGCCGTATCCTACGGTCCGTACGCGCATTTTATAAATAAATAACGAAAAAGAAGGGAGTCCTTTCAGTTTATGACAGGATCGTTGATAAAATATGTTAAAAAAAAAAATTAAAAATTAAAAGAAAAAAAAATTCAACAAGTACATTTTTGAGGATACCTCAACCGGGGGAGTATGTTGAGACTTGGCAACTCCTTATAAGCTGATCTTTTAAGTAAAAACTTTGTAGGTATGTCCTCATTATTCAATGACCTGTCATCAAGTTCAGCTCTTCAGCATGGGTGGAAATAGGGGGGGGGNCGGCCCCCCCCCATAATGCTACTCGGCCCCCTCCAAAAATGTCAAGGACCCAAACTTTGAGGTAAAAGGCATATGGAATGTAGTAAATATGGGCTTAATCCTAATGTACTCGATCAAAGATGTCAGAAAAATGAAAATTACTCGCAAAGAGAGCAGCTTCCTCCGAGTAAGGAACATGGAATGCAGTTTGACTGTATCCGGTTGAGATTTTTCGCGCATTTTAGCGCAATAATTGTTTTCATGAGAGTTAAAGTAAGATACATTCAATTAAAACCCACAGTAAGATATGATATTTTTAAAACAAGTCAGCAAAATTTCTGACATCTGTAATATTTAATTCCATTTAATTTGTCATTGAGAATGACTTTCAATTGCTCCCAAGACGTCCTAATTTTCAAAAATTTTCCGGGGGAGGCCCCCGTGAACCCCCCTCTGCAGCTGAGGGAGTCCCCCCAGACCCCCCTTAGCCCAAGTCATGTATCTTTCTGTGCCCCCCACAAAAAATCCCTAGATCCACACATGCTCTTCAGAAAATGGTATGAAAAATAGTATATTATTTTTTATTGTTGAATCATTGTATGATTTAGATTGTTGATCATAGGTCAACAAAGATTATTTTCAACTTTTCATTATGCAGCCAATGTAAGAGTCGCCTTTGCCAGAGTTATTGCTGAGGCAAATGGGAATTTAAGGGCCTCTTGATTTTTATAGGTAATTTATTTTTTAATTTCACTTTTGTTTCCTGGTCGAGGAAGGGGTTGAGACTACCCCGAAACGTTCCAGGTATTTCACGTCTCTGTTTTTAGCCTTGTTTACCCATTGTTTTGTGTTTCTCTTGTTAAATTATTCGGGCTATCTTCGTGTTTTATGTTTATCACTTACTTAATTACTTCTATCCCAGGATATTAGGTGAAACAATGGTTTACTGAATCTGAGGTGAATTTTCTGTTAATAATGCTGCTCTTGATCGATTTTTCTCTTTTCATTTCATTTTCCCTTTTTGTCTTTCTTTTCTCTTTTTTTGTGTGATTCGGATTGAAGATTTATTTCAAATGCACGTTCGAAGAAATATTTTCGAAGTTTTTTTTGCTTCAAGTATTTACTCAATTTGTTTTAAAGGTTTTGTTTTGACCATTGAAAGCGACAATAGAAGCTTTCAGTAAAGTCATGAACGTAGTTCAGCTCCATGAAGTGGTCAAGTATAATCCATTTTAATCTGACGATTTTTATCTTAGAAAGTATTGAAAAAAGAACGTTTACAGTCCGAAGGATTTTTTTATTGCGAGTACAGTCATAATTGATTGCCAGTCCCAACTTCGAAATTTCGACCAGATCTGCATTTTCGTCCGAGCAACAGTTCAGAACACTTTCAAAATTGTCCTGCGGAGTTGAGATGAAAACACCTAGTTTACTTTCTATAGATTTCTTGTACCAAACGTATTCCTCTGTAACAAAAATGTTGAAAATGTACTTAAAACGTTTCCAAAATAGTTCAGCTCCTGTTGGAAAGACCAGGGCCGGATTTACCTACTTGCCGCCCATGGGCAGCCTGTATTTTGCCGCCCCCTTCTCATTCGTTTTGAAACATCAATAAAAACCATCAAATGAACTATCCAGCGGGGGAGAGGTGCATAAGACACGTTTACTCGTGTTGAGCACATTTTTTGGGAAACCCCTGTCAACACTACTAGCAAAAGTTCAAGGAACTTTGCGCGAAAGTTAAGTTTCGTAAACCTATCTCTGTGTGAACAAGGCCTTCCATTCATAGGAAATGAACGTAAAAATTATGAAAGAACAAACATAAATGTGGATTAATGATTTTAACTTCCGCCTTAAATTAATTTAATTCCGCCGATTTAAAGCGCCGCCGCGCTTCGCAGACCGCACTGTCTTTGGCACAATGCGTGAAGTATTCACGCAGTCTTGTAGGCGCTATGCGTTGCACGCTAGTCGCACTGTGTTTGACGCAATGCGTGAGGTACATAATATGCACTCTTGTAGGCGTTATCCGTTTCACGCCGTCCGCAATGACCGCACTGTGTTTGATGCAATGCATGAAGTATTAAAGCAGTCTTGTAGGCGCTAATATGTGTTACAAGCCGATCGCCGCGCCGAGGGCTTCTCCTTTTCATCTCAAGTCCTCGTTATCATTTCTCTTGAAGTCGCGCCGTTCCAGGCCAAATTGCGTGTTTGGTTTCTCTCTTAACTCGACTAATTAAAGGTGCTGTCTCTCGTATCACTGACAAGACGACAAAATTAGAAATTACTATACTTTCAGGAAATGAGAGATTTTGTAGCTTTTACTCGTTTGTAATTTTTTTTCTAAATCCGATTTTTTTATACCTACATTTGAAAAAATTGCAAAATTTGCCGCCCCCTATAGATTTGCCGCCATGAGCCGCGGCCCATGTGGCCACCCCCTTAATCCGGCCCTTGGAAAGACAAGACAACTTATGAATCATGCTCATCAAAATTTTGACATTATTTCAAAGATTCTGCATGAGAATTTTTGAAGCATGTCCATTCAATTCAATAACGAGGAGACGCTCCTTCGGGGGAATTGCCTCATTTTCAGCTACATGCAGTGACGTGCTTTGCAATTTATCGATTAATTAATTGCCATTTAAATCGATGGAAAAGGATCGACACACATGATGTCAGCAACGAACTCCTTAATCGATTCTTTACCATAGTTTCAAATGGGGAAATATCGATAAATCGATCATTCACGCCTCGCCACCGGTCATGGCGTCCAGTTTAAGAGACCTCGACGAATTCAATGTACAACGTGGACAGCAGTTTTTATTCTGAAATTAGAGGAAACCTCTTCAAAAATTTGCACATGTACATATTTGAATCTTCATTGCACTCGAGTTCTTTTATCAATGTTCCAAAAATAATCCAAGTTAAAGTATAATATTAATTGTTTATTTAACAAACCTTCTTTCGAGCACGGAAAAACATACAGGACGAAAGTATTTTTTCTGGCAAAAAAATTTAGGAGCATATCAAAGGCGAAGTCGTCATTGCTCGAATAACTTTTGACAGTCCAAGCAAAAATCAGCGAAATTAAATACACTCGTAGGTCAAGCGCCATCATTGCGGAGGGTCTTTTCCTGGTTTTAAGGAGGATGAGCTAATAATTTTGAGATGAAACATTGAATGAAAGGAAAGCAGAGTCATTCTGCCGTGCTAAGGAATAAAGCCGTAAGAACTTTCAGAAGTTGCAATGTTTCCTTTCCCAGAAAACGAATTTACAGGGAAAATTGCGAATTTTTCCCTCAAAATTTTCAGACAATTTTGTTCGCAATTTAATTGAAAATATCTGAAAAGTTCATGGAAAAATATGCATAACTTACAGAGATACATGCTTTATCCTGGCAAATTTTGCAACTCTCGAATGTTCATACTACGTCCTTCCTTAGCACGGCAGTGCATGTAGTATTTCGACGACGTAAGTCCGCAACCATGTGTCTCGTTTGTGGTGTTTGAAAATTCCCGCCTCTACATTATTTTTTTTTTTTTTTA
Organism: Bemisia tabaci; assembly: GCF_001854935.1. Taxonomy (NCBI): domain Eukaryota; kingdom Metazoa; phylum Arthropoda; class Insecta; order Hemiptera; family Aleyrodidae; genus Bemisia; species Bemisia tabaci. The sequence continues at coordinate 2,165,763 of NW_017566832.1, read as the reverse complement.
AATGAGAACAAATTGACATCATTCCTTGTCGTTTTTGCAACATTTTCTTCGGACAGAGAAAAAAAAATGACGGCGATTTTTAAGAATCGCCGTGAAGGAGTTTCCCGTTTAAGAAATTAAGTATGACAGGAAGACAGTATGTTGGAGTTTTGTGCCAACGTGCGTTAAAAATTCAGCATAAAGCTGAAAATCTCAATAGTTTGTATGACAGGAAGTCTGCGACGTCGCAAACCGAGATACGTGGTTGCATACTTACACCGTCACTATGTATTTTATTCAGTTAATTTCGTTATACTTCAATGTTTGTTCGTGACAAAACGACACCGAATGACGTTTGAAGGGGGTTTCTAATTGTCAGAAAATTCCAAATCAAACTAATTTCAAGGGGATACCTTCAAACTTACGGCCCTCACTAGTTTACAATGTAAAAAGATTTATGTGTTGGTTATTCCACTCATCACGCAACAGTAATTGAGTTTCAAATGCCGCGAAGCGATGCAATAAACACGACGTCGGTACATACTTCACACAATTCTTAAGAATCTGATTCATCTGAACTTCTGGAGACACCGCAAAAGCATCTCCAACCGTAAGAACCACTACAATCGTTTTCCGTTCTGTTTCCTCTTCCTTAATTCCGATCCTCTCAGTGGCGTGGTGTGAATTGCGATATATCGATTGTTATGATATTTAAACCTATGGAAATGGATCGATAAACAGGGTGTTCGCAGCGAACTCCTTAATAATCGATTATTTACCATAGGTTTGAATGGCATAACAATCGATGTACCGCAATTCACGCCACGCCACTGGATCCTCTTGGATGTCGCATGACGCTTTGAGTGGTGTCCTAAATAAATGTTTACTCGGTAACAGTGTTTTATCGCGATTGTTTGTCTCCATTTTGTTATTCTCTTTATTCAGTGTTTGGTTTGTAATTTCTTTCCATGACCATCATAAACAGGTATCTCTTCCATTTTTTTGGAAATGTTTTGTCGCATTTAAAGTACTGGAGTCTAGTCAAAGGAAAATGCTTGGAGGAACGAATGAAACAAAACGAAATAAAGCATCGGGTTTACATCACTCTCAATACTGTCGCTGTAAGAATGACATGATTTTTTTCGAAATTACTTCAGATAGTTTACCCGTTAAATTCCTTTCATTTTCCAGTTTCAGCTTTCCGCTTCATCTTCAGTGTAAAACAGTGGCGTGGAGTACTTTGCGATTTATCAATTGATCTGCCATTTAAACCTGTGGAAGAATCGATATATATCGAAGCATGCCACGCCACTGGTGTAAAATAGTCTTTCGATTGGCATGGCAATTTAGGTGATTCGATGGAACCCATATTTTATGTTAGAACGACATGCGATATATCGCATCGATTGGTTCCATTTTTTCAGCTACTCGTCATTTTTCTCGAATTTTGAGATCGCAATTTTGTTGTCAGGAGACTAAAGAATCCACTTACCAATTTTAACAACTAAATTCAACGTATTAAGGGCGTGGTTTTTTTAGAGGAAAAATCGCATTCGACACTGATATCAAAACTGCACTCGAATGTGATATTTTTCCTGTGAAAAAACCACGCCTTCAATAAGTTGAATTTAGTTGTCAAAATTGAAATGCGAATTCTTTAGCCTCCTGGCAACAGAATTGCGATCTAAAAATATGAGAAAAATGACGAAATGCTGAAAAATGGAACCAATCGATGCGATATATCGCATGTCGTTCTGACACAAAATAAGGCGTCCATCGAATCACCTTAAGTGTTGAAGAGGCCCCTTTCAAGAGGATCTTGACTTGCTCTGAGCACGATTTCAGAAAAAAGGATGAAATATATATTTTTAAAGATAATAATGAGGAAGGGATATAGTTTAAGGAAAATAAAAAAAGATAAAAAGAGAAAAAACTACAGAAAAAAATTTCACAGTTATGACATTGCAATGGGTCCACTGTACTTTGAAATCTCCTTTACGCTTGTTTTTTTGATAACTTGTTTAATTATTTCTGAATGAAAGATTTGGAGTCCCACTTAAGGAGTTTCACTTGAAAGTTAACTGAAATTATTTTGTTCCAAGCACTAGTGTGTCATAAAAGGAGGAGCCCCAAAATTTGGAAAATCAATTCATCAAAAAATCTCTGCAATCAGATTTTCAGCAAAATGTTAGGGATACACAAAAATGTGTACTCTGAGAAAAGGTATTTTTATATCTCGAACCTTTTTTGGTGGAAAAACTTCATAGGAATTACCATCCCCGTGCTACCCATTTCACACATGTGTGCTTATCGAGAAAACGCACATGTATGTATACATGTGCGTTTTCTCGATAAGCTTTCAGAAAGACTTGATTCTGATTTCGTTTTTAACTCAAGAATATTTAAAAAGATGAGTTTGCAAAAGAAAATGTCAAACTCGAAAATGTCCGACATTTCTAATGTCCGCGACGCTCCCTGAGACATGAAACGTTACTGCTCCAACCGAGATTCCCCTCTTTTATTGGAATAGCGTGCTTTGCAATACATCGATTAATCTGCCATTTAAACGTATGAAAAAGGATCGATAAACAGGGTGTTCGCAACGAACACCTTAATAATAATCGATTCTTTACCATAGCTTCAAATCAGGAAGTATAAATATATCGATCATTCACGCCTCGCCACTGCTCTCTTTGCTTTATCGATTTAAAATTCATTCCAGAGAGAACATTCTTGAGACTTTCTTGGACTCTTACTAAGAATTAAATACAGCGTCAGAACATTCCGCGGAAAAGTATTCATAACTTTTCCCAGAAATAAATATTTTGTCGAGGAAAATTTGACAATATTTGAATGCTCTTATGCCGTTTTTCCTTGGCACGACTGAATGGATGCGAAATACTACGGTGCCAAGGAAAAACGCCGTATTAGCATCTGCGAGTTGCCAAAATTTCCCTGATATCATATTCAATTTTAAGTAAAGTTTTAAATATTTTCCTTCGAAATTTTCAGATACTATAGATCCAACTGTGAAAAAAATCTCTTGAAAATTGAGAGATTAAACTTCACATATTTCTCTGAAAATCCGCGTTTTAATCGAAGGAAATTTGGCAATGTCTCAATATTCATACTGAGTTTTTCCCAGGATGATGCGGGCGGAGCGGAGAGACGAAGATATGTTAATGAATCGTGGTTGATTCGCCCCTCATCTTCGCGCGTCGCGTCGGGCGGGCGGGCGGCGCGCGGCGGCGGCGCGCGGCGGCGGCGATTATGATAATAATTATGACAAACCTATAACCAGTTTGGAACGCTTCTCTTGGGCCCAGCTACTGGTTTGTTTCCATACTTTCAGAAGTTCCACGGCCTGACTCCGGCTTACTCACCGATCATCCGCTGCCAGACCCTCGTTGCCAATTCTCTCGCCCCAACTTGCATTAAAAATACCACTCTTAAACTTTAGACCAAAAAGCAGTATAAGCAGCCGTTCACGAGAAAAAGGACCCCAGCGGGCTGATTATTGTAAATAGACAAGGAGGACATAGTGAATACGGAGCGATCCTATTGGTAAATCTGGGTGGTTCTCATGGATTAAGGGGGTAAATGATGGACTAACTAATGGGTCTCTCGTGAGGTGCCGTCAATTAGTCTATTGTACAAACCTCCTTTGTTCATTGCAAGCACCCGTTTCCACCGATTTGATCCCTCCATATAATTTTTGTCTTCTTTATCTGTCGCTTTGTCTATCAATGTCGACTATCAGCCCTCATTCCATAGAGGGTAAGTTATCATCAGTGTAAAGTTTTTCGTCAAATTGGGTTGGAAAATCAAATTTTAAAATTTTGACGGGAAACGTCCTCTGAAGTCCTCATGAAGTTGCGAGCGGTTCAATTTTTTTACCATTATAGGCGGGAAGTTGCATGAAAATGTGGAGATTTTGTACCCTGAACATGACAAATGAACTTTAAATTGCTTTTTCTCGACAGTAGGTACGTTTTTGGACCGAGAACTGATATTACGATAGAACCAGTCTCTATTCGATAGATTTGGGTCTGTTTTTGTCTCAAAATGATCGTAGAACACTTTTTTACACACAAGCACCAGTAACTCAATTGTTTTAAGTTTTCGTGGTCCACAAGGTCTCTTTTCCTGAGAACGGTCACAAATACATGGAGATTGATGCTGGCATGGTTCTCCATTATTGCAGCAATTATGCTACCTCCCCTGGTAAAAATTGGCAGTAGAATCTGTGCTCCAAAATACCATAGACCTACAGCCGGCTGTAAGAGTTCCAATAGCTTCTATAGCCGGCAACACAATTTATACATAGCCGATGGCGATTAAGCAACAGCCTGGCGATAAAGTGTATGCTAAACGTTACTACTTACGAATGCTAGGACTTGGTGAGTTTTTGGACTACCGCTCTCTTTTTGGGCCGTAGTATCTTGATTTATTTTGCGAGAAAAGCTCCGTTTGAAGGATGCCTGCCATTCCTAATATGTTGGAGCGCCTTCAATTTCGTATGATACTGTGCAATACCTCTGGTGTGAAATAGTTGCTTCAAGTGCCGTGGTACGCTGCAGCGCGGCGCGGCGGGCGGGCAGCCAGCGCGAAACGCGCATTGGCGCCTACAAACCTAACAGGGATACCTCACGCATTGCGCAATGCGTGAAGTATCCCTGTTAGGTTTGTAGGCGCCATTGCGCCGCCGCTTCGCTTTGTGTTAGGCTCTAATATTTAAACTCGTGGAGTCAGCGTCTTTCAACTCATGACTTTGAAATGTTTGCACACTCTGTATAGAGTATCCTCATTTTAATTGATGAAAAAAAATTATGTAGTAAAGGAAAATATAATGTGCGTTTTGTAAATATTAAAGTGATTCCGTACAAACTTAAGGATTTACAAATCACACGAATTTCTACACAATTTCTTATAGCTGATAGCGAAAAAGCAACTGCCAGGCGATAAAGTGTAAAGCCCGACGATAGGAGCTATAGCCCGGCTGTATAATTTTTTATCGCTTCGTGTAACGTGTAGCCCGGCTGTATGATTCTTTCCACTATCTACAGCCAGCTATACGCTTTTCTATCGCCTTCTACAGTCGGCTATAAGAACTCCTATGGTATTTTGAAACGTAGCTCCTATCGCCAATTTTTACCAGGGTCCTGTGGAATGATTTTATTTTGCAAGAAAAAAGGCGGCTTCAGGTGTAAAAAGGCGCCTTCACGTGTTAAAAGGCGCCTTCAGGTTTTATAAGGTTATTATTACAGGGTCAATGAATTCTTTTGTCTAAAATTAGGGTAAAAAATCAAAATTTCACTTTAAGGAAAAATATTTGACCATTTGCCTCGGCATTTGACGCAAAGCCCGATTTGACTTTTGCCTTCGACATATACAAGCTTTGGATGTAGATAAATTGGTACTCCTTCAAAAAAGAAACAGGAATTAAACTGTAAAAAGGGTAGGAGAGACGTAATCGGGCCTCGTTTATTAACTTTTCTCCCGAATCTGAGCAACATTTATCTAAGTGGCAGCATAAGCGTAAGCGGCATTGCGAGTTCTCGCAGCGCATCATCACGCCTTCAATGTTGTACATACAACAAGGACATCCATCAAGCACGAATAGTTGTATCTCTGCGCCGTCATCGATGCGCGTCCTTTCCCTTGCTCTTTCTCCATATAATATTATATGATTTACTAAGAAAGTTTTGAGCCGAGAAAAATCAAAGCAGTCTACCGGTCAGCGCTCGTTAATTCACACCAATTTGGGGGAGGAGGAAGGCACAACCAAAAGCCCGCCCACCGATATCATTGTTGCAGTTTTCAAAAGTCTTAAAAGTTTGAATTTGCACGGTTTGGAATTCCAAAGTTTTCAGGGGACCGGATCGCTCTCAGGCCCCTCCCTTCTTTTCGACGGGTCCTCACTAGGGCCTCCTCATCAGTGCTGTAGCGTGCTTTGCGATATATCGATTTATCTGCCATATAAATCTATGGAAATAATCGATGAAAAAGGTGTTCGCAACGAACACCTAAATAATTCATTCTTTACCTTACACTGGAAAAAAA
>NW_017566832.1:2137629-2158893 GCF_001854935.1 Bemisia tabaci | reverse complement strand
ATCGATCGTGCACGCCTCGCCACTGCTCTCTTTGCTTTATCGATTTAAAATTCATTCCAGAGAGAACATTCTTGAGACTTTCTTGGACTCTTACTAAGAATTAAATACAGCGTCAGAACATTCCGCGGAAAAGTATTCATAACTTTTCCCAGAAATAAATATTTTGTCGAGGAAAATTTGACAATATTTGAATGCTCACGTGACGTTTTTCCTTGGCACGACTGAATGGATGCGGAATACTACGATGCCAAGGAAAAACACCGTATGAACATCTGAGTGTTGCCAAATTTTCCCTGATATCATATTCAATTTTAAGTAAAGTTTTAAATATTTTCCTTCGAAATTTTCAGATACTATAGATCCAATTGTGAAAAAAATCGTCTGAAAAATTGAGAGATTAAACTTCGCGTATGTCGCGAAAAATCCGCGTTTTAATCGAAGGAAATTTGGCAACGTCCCAATATTCATTCTGAGTTTTTCCCAGGATGATGCGGGCGGAGCGGAGAGACGAAGATATGTTAATGAATCGTGGTTGATTCGCCCCTCATCTTCGCGCGTCGCGTCGGGCGGGCGGGCGGCGGCGCGCGGCGGCGGCGATTATGATAATAATTATGACAAACCTATAACCAGTTTGGAACGCTTCTCTTAGACCCAGCTACTGGTTTGTTTCCATACTTTCAGAAGTTCCACGGCCTGACTCCGGCTTACTCACCGATCATCCGTTGCCAAACCCTCGTTGCCAATTCTCTTGCCCCAACTTGCATTAAAAATACCACTCTCAAACTTTAGACCAAAAAGCAGTATGAGCAAGCAACCGTTCACGAAAAAAGGACCCTAGCAGGCTGATTATTGTAAATAGACAAAGAGGACATAACGAATGCGGAGCGATCCTATTGGTAAATCTAGGTGGTTCTCATGGATTAAGGGGGTGAATTATGGACTAACTAAAGGGTCTCTCGTGAGTTGCCGTTAATTAGTCTATTATACAAACCTCCTTTGTTCATTGCAAGCACCCGTTTTCACCGATTGGATCCCTCCATATCATTTTTGTCTTCTTTATCTATCGCTTCGTCTATCAACGTCGACTATCAGCCCGCAGTCCATAGAGGGTAAGTTATCATCAGTGCAACGTTTTTCGTCAAATTAGGTCGGAAAATCAAATTTTAACATTTTGACGGGAGACGTCCTCTGAAGTCCTCATGAAGTTGCGAGCGGTTCAATTTTTTTACCATTATAGGCGGGAAGTTGCATGAAAATATGGAGATTTTGTACCCTGAACATGACAAATGAACTTTCCTAATTTGTTGGAGCGCCTTCAATTTCGTATGATACTCTGCAATACCTCTGGTGTGAAATAGTTGCTTTAAGCGCCGTGGTACGCTGCAGAGCGGCGCGACGGGCGGGCAGCCAGAGCGAAACGCGCATTGGCGCCTTCAAACCTAACAGGGATACCTCACGGATTGCGCAATGCGTGAATTATCCCAGTTAGGTTTGTAGGCGCCATTGCGCCGCCGCTCCGCTTTGTGTTAGGCTCTAATATTTAATCTCGTGGAATCAGCGTTTTTCAACGCATGACTTTGAAATGTTTGCACACTCTGTATAGATTATTCTCATTTTAATTGATGGAAAAAATTATGTAGTAAAGGAAAATATAATATGCGTTTTGTAAATATTAAAGTGATTCCGTACACTTAAGGATACTTAGGGTAACTTAAGGATTTTCAAAGCACACGAATTTCTACACAATTTCTTATTGCCTTTTATAGCCGATGGCAAAAAGCAACTGCCAGGCGATAAAATGTAAAGTCCGGCGATAGGAACTATAGCCCGGCTGTATAATTTTTTATCGCTTCGTGTAGCCCGGCTGTATAATTTTTTCCACTTTCTACAGCCAGCTATACGAGTTTCTATCGCCTTCTACAGTCGGCTATAAGAACTCCTATGGTATTTTGAAACGCAGCTCCTATCGCCAATTTTTACCAGGGTCCTGTGGAATGATTTTATTTTGCAAGAAAAAAGGCGCCTTCAGGTGTAAAAAGGCGCCTTCAGGTGTAAAAAGGCGCCTTCAGGTGTTAAAAAGCACATTCAGGTTTTATAAGGTGCCCTCGCGTGATAAAAGGCGCCTTAAGTACCCTGAGATAAAAGAATATTATCTGTAAAACTTCAAGAAGCTGAGGCTCAGGGTTTTTTGCAGATATGGGCTCCCAGGCGCATTTTTCCACTCTTCCCAGAAGTAGATAGGGGATGGAGGGGACCTGTTCACGCTTCTGTCAGAGGGGGTTCTAGGAGGCTCCTCCAAAAAATGTGAGATGGTGCCCTTTCTCAAAGGCACTTTCAGGCATTTTCCAGCAAAAGTTATGAAAGAATAGGAAAGGAAAAATAGAATATTGGAAACCTAAGGTGACACGAGATGACTCTGAAGTTTAAAATCTTAAAGAAATAAGTACTCACGTGCATTCGATGAAAAAAAAAGTTAGCTCATAGATGCCCAAGCCGTGTCAAATTGACCCGAGGCTTGCTAAAAATACGTGCTATGCAGGTTGTATGCAGCCGGTTCGTCGGGGTTTTAGACGTAGGTTTACTAATAAATCGTAAAAGAAAAGAATCGGACATCAAATTGAAAAATAGAAAAAAAAAATCGAGTGTCAGGGAATTCATTTGGCAGTTACTCCTAAGAAACCCCAAGCCGGGTCAAATTGGCCCGCCTATTTCTTTTGGGGGTCGAGTTATTGCGCCGGTATATATGTCGAAGGCATTTAGTCAAATCAGGCATTTTATCATATGCCCAGGCCGGTAGGCAAATTTTGACAGTTTACGGAATTCTGTAAATTTATAGTAAGGAGTTCACGGGTTTTCAATATTTTGGGAAAAATGACTGTTCAAATCTGCGAACTCTCCTTGTTCCTTCCGTTTTACATGTCTTTAGTACATTTACATGTTTAAATTTTAAAAATTCTATGTTTTATGACGTGCTGAAAATTTTATGATAAATGTGCATTCAGGATCTTAAAATCGTTTATAATACGTATGCTGCATATTTTTACAGAGAATTATTACAGGATCAATGAATTATATTGTCTAAAATTAGGGTAAAAAATTAAAATTTCAATTTAAGGGCAAATATTTGATTATTTGCCTAGGCATTTGACGAAATGCCCGATTTGACTGTTTGCCTTCGACCTATACAAGCTTTTGATAGAGATGAACTAGTACTCCTTCAAAAGAAAAAAAAAAAAAAAAAAAAAAAAAAAAAAAAAAAAANAAAAAAAAAAAAAAAAAAAAAAAAAAAAAAAAAAAAAAAAAAAAAAAAAAAAAACAGAAATCAAACTGTAAAAAGGGTAGGAGAAACGTAATCGTAATCGGGCCTCGTCTTTTAACTTTTCTCCCGAATCTGAGCAACATTTATCTAAGTGGTAGCATAAGCGTAAGCGGAGCATTGCGAGTTCTCGCAGCGCATCATCGCGCCTTCAATTTTGTAGATACAACAAGGACATCCATCAAGCACGAATAGTTGTATCTCTGCGCCGTCATCGACGCGCGTCCTTTCCCTTGCTCTTTCTCCATATAATATTGTATGATTTACTGAGAAAGTTTTGAGTCGAGAATAATCAAAGCAGTCTACCGGTCAGCGCGTGTTAATTCACACCAATTTGGGGAAGGAGGAAAACACAACCAAAAGCCCGCCTACCGGTATCATCGTTGCATTTTTCAAAAGCCTTAAAAGTTTGAACTTGCACGGTTTGGAATTCCAAAGTTTTCAGGGGACCGGATCGCTCTCAGGCTCCTCCCTTCTTTTCAACAGGTCCTCACTAGGTCCTCCTCATCAGTGCTGTAGCGTGCTTTGCGATATATCGATTCATCTGCTATTTAAACCTATGGAAAAAATCGATGAAAAAGGTGTTCGCAACGAACACCTGAATAATCCATTCTTTACCTTAGCTTCGAATGGGGAAATATCGATAATCGATCATTCACGCCTTGCCATTGTCCTCATGGGGGCGCTGTCAATATACTTGCCCTAGGATCCGAAAATTCATGGCACCCCTGGCTAGGTGCGCGCGTATGCCCTTTGGTTTTTTCGCTAAACAAATTGACTTTTTCAGCTGTGGAGCCATCAGACCATTTTCACATTCATTAATTAATGAGGTGCGTTATTTGTTTGGGATTAAATACAGCTCATACGCTTAGGGGCTATTTTTGTATGGAACCGCCTCCTCAAATGATAAATTTTTAAAAAATCCACCCTCGTATAACAGGGCTAGAAAAGAACACATTCACCAAGACATTTCGGTTAGAAACACCACAAACTCCACCAATTCCTTCGAATGACTGTAACACCTTGCAATTCTGGTCACCTACAGACCAGGGTCGGATTTAGGGGGTGGCCACATGGGCCGCGGCCCATGGCGGCAAATTTAGGGAGCGGCAAATTTTCCAATTTTTTTAAATGTAGGTATAAAGAAAAATCGGATTCAGGAAAAAAAATACAGACGAGAAAAGATAACAACATCTCTCATTTCCCGAGAGTATATCTCTAATTTTGTCATCTCTATATGATACATTAGACAGCACCTTTAATTAGTCGAATTAAGACTAAGAGAGAAACCGAACACGGAATTTGGCCTGGAACGGCGCGGCGCAGAGAGCAATGATGACGAGAATTTGAGATGAAAAGGAGAAACCCTTGGCGCGGCGCGGCGGTCGGCATGTAACACATGCTAGCGCCTTCAAGACTGCAAGAATACTCCACTCATTGCGTCAAAGACAGTGCGGTCGCTGTGGTCAGCAGCGGGCGGTGTGAAACGCATAGCGCCTACAAGATTGCATGAATACTTCACGCATTGCGTCGAACACGGTGCAGTCAGCACGGCGGCGCCGCGGCGGAAGTTAAACTTATTAAACCACATTTATGTTTGTTCTTTCATAATTTTTTCGTTCATTTCATATAAATGGAAGGCCCTGTCCACACAGAGATAGGTTTACGGAACTTAACTTTCGCGCCAAGCTCCGTGAACTTTTACTTGTAGTGTTGACAGGGCTTTCGCAAAAAAAAGTGTCCAGCACGAGTAAACGCGTCTTATGCACCCCTCCCCCTCCGGCACGTTCACTTGATGGTTTTTATTGATACTTCAAAACGAATGAGAAGGGGGCGGCAAAATACAGGCGGCCCATGGGCGACAAGTAAGTAAATCCGGCCCTGCTACAGACCTCTTTTTGAGCTACAAAACCCCGCTAAGAACTAATTTTGTCCTTAAATATGACCTTCCTCCTTCTTTTCCTGTAAGCTCGTCAATTTTTCTGTTTCTAGCGACTATATGGCAACGTTCCCGAGCACACATGAATGGACAGAGTTTCAGTCTGCGCGCGGGCACGGAGCTGCGGGCGACTGTTGGCGACTTCCAACACTGGCTAAACATTCAAGTTCAGTCGGATCAGTTCATGATCAGCAGGTCGACTTGACTCATTGCGCTTTGCCGGGCTTCCTACCAATAAATATTTCGAGGATAATTATTGTGAGTGTGTGTTTATCAGTTGACAGTTTCGCGCAGCTCCTCAAGAGGCTGCGTTCCTTGATCATTTCATATGGCTTTTTCTTGCTGATCTTCTCCTCGAAGCAGGAAGATATCCCAGACGACGTAAATATTGACCGAGATGTAAGTATCGCATGATGAGTTTTTCCCTACGAGTTGCTGTGATTGGAATGTCAATTTAGACGCAGTTGTGCCCATCTCAACATTTCGTCAAACAATTTATTCCTTATGCGGAAGTAGTTGACATTTTTCCGGAATTTTTCTTAAACTTATCAGGAACTACATTAGAGCTACGTTTAATTTGTTCAAGGCTTCACCACGTTTTAGAATTTTCGGACGATACCCTCACTTAAGATTGAATGAATGCTTGAATTATTTTTAAACGTATTGATATTTTTCAACGCATCTCCTTATTTCATATCTCGTTGCTCTTTAATCACTGAGCCAATTTTTTTTATTAAAATATTAAACGATGGCAGCAAGATCGATCAAAATCCGAATTCCCCCCCCCCCCATTATGATTATAATCCGTAATATAAGCGAGATATATTTTTTCTAAATGCTTATTCATGTTATGGGGGTATTTTAGTGCTGAAAAAATCAAGTACAAGGTATTTACAGGTATTTACCTGAAAAATATCCCATATCTGCACGATTTAATCGAAAAACAACCCCATAAAATAACGTTATGAACTAAGTAAAACTCTCACTAAGTTTCGAGACAAGGTAACTTTTAATATTTTGTCCACGTTATTTTTTCCTCTTCTAATCGTAAGTGTGATGGCGAATATCGCAAATGACGATGAATTTATCGATACTTGTTTGTTTCATCATATTTTCATTTATTATGTGTGATAATGGAAATCAAAAGTCACATAATAAATCAAACGATTAGAGGGTTTAATGTTTTAATCAGATTTCATCATTCATAAGTATATGTTGTCTCGGTTGTTGTGAAATTTTTCACTGCGGCAATCGGTCGTATTATAAAATTTAAGAGGATGTATCATTCTAATGCTAAAACGAGATTGCCGAAACGTATCAAAGATGATGTCTGTTACTTTTTCAAGATATACATTTTTTTAAAGTAATAATTTGTGGAAGCATCTCGTAAAGCTTAAGCGTGCTTCTGAGCTTAAAACTTTATATTCTTGACATGCTCTTTAATCACTACACTAATTCTGATTAATTTTCTGTCTTAGGGGACCTAACCAGCTGATTTCTTCATTAATGCAACTAGTTTTTATCCTGTTGTGTTGTTACTCATCCGTCGAGACTTGGGCGACGCCACGAACTATCAGACAAATATCAAGTGAGTTTTTTACATTTCTCATCAAGTATCCGGAACCACACATGTGGAATTGTACGAAGTAAATTTAATATAACTTTTTTTTTTTTTTTTTTTTTTTTTTTTTTTTTTTGTTGTAAAATAAACATGATGATACTACTGACTTTCTCCCAAATCAACACTCAATCTAAAAAAATAAGCTACTTAAAATGGAGCCGTAGTGGATATGCATCCCTCTGTTCTCAGCATAGGATCAGCATATCTACACAGTTTTTATATCGTCGAGCAAATCCTATGTAGTATTGCTAAATTTGAAGAAAAGGAGTCGCTACAAAGACGGATCCAAAGGAGGGGGGCGTAAGGGGCGTATAGGTGGGAAAAAAGGAAGGAAGAAAATGAGGAAGGAACCGAGGAAAGAAGAAATAAGGACTCTTGTAGTTGGTAACTGGACCGCGTTTAGCAGAGCAGAAAGGAACTAAACGCCATCAGCTATTGCCAAATTTAACTCGTCAATTCAGTTTTTTACAAGAGAGCATTTGTGTGGATTCCTTAGACAATTTTAAGGAATTTGCTTCGAACGATGCAGCAAATTTACTGAAATTTGCACAAAAATCCGCACAACCGTTTTGACGTAAAAAACAAAATTGACCGATAAAATTTGGCAATAGCTGATGTAGCTTTGTTCCTTTCTGCTATTGACGCGGTCCAATTATTAATGACGGAATTGACTTAAAACGCATGTTAAAATGCTTTCAAAATTCCGAAAAATACTCGGGGAAAGCCCTCGGGCCTTCCTTCCGCCCCTCGTTTGGAAAGTCTAGATCCACTTAGGAGTCAATGATCCTCATTTCTCCCAGTGCCTTTCCAGGCATTAGTACCCAGTACCGAATTTTGGAACTTTTGAGGTTTTCCTGAATTTTTCTCGGAACTTTTGCAATTTCCGAAATTTTCCGGATCTTTTGCTTTTTCCGGAACTTGTTTGGGACTTTGAAAAAAATCTAAAAAGAATCCCGGAACTTTTGAAAAAATCTGAAACGAATTCCGGAACTTTTGAAAAAATCTGAAAAGAATTCCGGAACTTTTGACGGTCATGAGGAGGGAGAAATTGGAACGAAAAAGTTCCGAATCCCGGAACTTTTGACGGACATGGGATGGGAGCACTGAATCCTCCACTCTTGCAAGATGCCCGTTTCCCAAAAGCTGACTAACCCTCTCTGTTGGAAACCCTTTTGTGCAGAATGCGGCTCGAACACAGAGTGCGTGAACATCAGGAAGTGTAAGTACATCATAGAGCGGCTGCAGAACAAGGAGAAGGACCCGACGATAATCGAGGACGTGCGGAAATCCACGTGTGGTTTCGAGGGGCGCGACCCGAAGGTATGCTGTCCAACGGCCAGCCGCCCGAAACCGCCCCCGTATCAACAACCCCCGACGGACAGCACCAACAACCTGGACGCCTTCGACCTGAACCGCTACCCCAAGCTCCGCGGCCAAGAGAAGTGCGGCATCACTGGTATCCTTCCCAATCGTATTGTCGGCGGACGGAACGCGTCTTTAGGTGAGATAACTCCCTCATTAAGCCTACCTCAGAGACAAGAGACCCTCCACTGGCCTCTTGGCGACAGGTGGAAACTTTTACTTTCGGGGACTCAACAATTCCTTATGGACGATTATAAGGGAGCAACAGTCATCACCCTACTTTCGGCTGTTGACCTAGACCTGCATGGTGGATGATGAGCTTTGGGTGACGTCACGAGCCAAACAAGTCTCCCAAACTTTGGATATTTTCGGCATGTTTGTGAAACGAAACTGCCGACGATTTGTTGTTGAACATCAATCATGTCGGTAAGTCAACAGTAGAATGCTGAAGTCCCGAAAGTAAAAGCTTCCACCATGGCCAAGATACTAGTGTAGGGTCTCTTGCCTCTGTCCTACCTACAGAGCGGGCTATTATTGACATTGATACGCAAAGCGATAGACAAAGAAGACAGGAGGGAAATTGAGCGATGTAATTGGTGTAAGGGTAATTGGTTGATCTGTCTTACATCCCCATCCTATAGAAGTCGCCGTTTAAGCGCTACATGCTTTTTTACGATTTTTACAGCCGATTATTAAAGGCAAGTGTCCTTATTAGGGTACATGACCTTATTTGGCGCACCTACCTTACTCAAAAATAAAAATTAAATTACAAAAATGAAGGAAAGTCTCTCCCTATTTGCCGTTCTCCTTTAAAGTTCGTCGCGTCTTGGGGCAGCCAAAAATTCAAGTAATCTGAGTTTCCCGTTCAGTTAGGAATTTTCCGAAAGGCAAGACATATTTTTAACGAGGAAAATATTAATCACAAGCTACCTTGACATTTTGCAGACCGATGGTGAAAGTATAAAGCCACGGGTCTCCGTTTGCGAAGTTATAAATCTCCTGTTGCGTTTCATTTTTCCAAAGGAGGCCTGTCTTTCGTTTTTGCATAAAATTCCGTTTGATTTTACTGCGACTTTTCAACGAGGTCGCAGAGGATCTTGTCCTGAAATAAAAAATCGCTTCTGTAGGTAAGTGAAGCTGGAAGTTTTTAAAAATAATATGAACGAAAGAACGCCTGCTCTCTTTTGAGTGCTCAGTAAGAAACGTTAAATGCTCAGTATCAAAATTTTGCATTAAAATAAGGGGTAGAATAGGTACGTCGCGTAGAATTTCAGTTAGTTTTTCTATGTTATCTTGTCTTTTTGTTAAATTGACCAAATTCTTCGGTTAACTTTACAAAATCTTTGAATTTGAAAACTTCAATTCCGTAAGAGCTTAGCCCGGACCTCAAAGTTTGACCCCTGAATTGACAATCCAACACGTTGGTCATTCGTTAGTCGGAACCGAAGAACAAAATTGAGAAGCACTTGAACACTTTCGGCGAGTGAGATTTTTATTTTCTATTCTGAGATGTTTCGGATCAACTTAAGTTTTTATTAATTTAACCAAAAATTTACTTGATTAACCTCACTAAGAGGAAATTAACGCAAAGTAAGCAAATAAACACGGAACTGACTAATGGTGCGCCTAATCTGCAGAAGGAGCAAGTATCTGTTTATTCAATCGAAAACGCAGGAAAAAGCGGAAACAAGGCTAAAAATACAAAATATAAAGGCAGGACGTTTCGGTACCTTACGGCACCATTATCAACTGCAAAAAGAATTTAAAATAAAAAGAAATTAAAATAAAAACCAGCAAACGGCGTTACATCGTGAAATTGGTAATTGAGTCTCATTTACCAATTTCACGATGTAACGCCGTTTGCTGGTTTTTATTTTAATTTCTTTTTATTTTTAATTCTTTTTACAGTTGATAATGGTGCCGTAAGGTACCGAAACGTCCTGCCTTTATATTTTGTATTTTTAGCCTTGTTTCCGCTTTTTCCTGCGTTTTCGATTGAATAAACAGATACTTGCTCCTTCTGCAGATTAGGCGCACCATTAGTCAGTTCCGTGTTTATTTGCTTACTTTGCGTTAATTTCCTCTTAGTGAGGTTAATCAAGTAAATTTTTGGTTAAATTAATAAAAACTTAAGTTGATCCGAAACATCTCAGAATAGAAAATAAAAATCTCACTCGCCGAAAGTGTTCAAGTGCTTCTCAATTTTGTTCTTCGGTTCCGACTAACGAATGACCAACGTGTTGGATTGTCAATTCAGGGGTCAAACTTTGAGGTCCGGGCTAAGCTCTTACGGAATTGAAGTTTTCAAATTCAAAGATTTTGTAAAGTTAACCGAAGAATTTGGTCAATTTAACAAAAAGACAAGATAACATAGAAAAACTAACTGAAATTCTACGCGACGTACCTATTCTACCCCTTATTTTAATGCAAAATTTTGATACTGAGCATTTAACGTTTCTTACTGAGCACTCAAAAGAGAGCAGGCGTTCTTTCGTTCATATTATTTTTAAAAACTTCCAGCTTCACTTACCTACAGAAGCGATTTTTTATTTCAGGACAAGATCCTCTGCGACCTCGTTGAAAAGTCGCAGTAAAATCAAACGGAATTTTATGCAAAAACGAAAGACAGGCCTCCTTTGGAAAAATGAAACGCAACAGGAGATTTATAACTTCGCAAACGGAGACCCGTGGCTTTATACTTTCACCATCGGTCTGCAAAATGTCAAGGTAGCTTGTGATTAATATTTTCCTCGTTAAAAATATGTCTTGCCTTTCGGAAAATTCCTAACTGAACGGGAAACTCAGATTACTTGAATTTTTGGCTGCCCCAAGACGCGACGAACTTTAAAGGAGAACGGCAAATAGGGAGAGACTTTCCTTCATTTTTGTAATTTAATTTTTATTTTTGAGTAAGGTAGGTGCGCCAAATAAGGTCATGTACCCTAATAAGGACACTTGCCTTTAATAATCGGCTGTAAAAATCGTAAAAAAGCATGTAGCGCTTAAACGGCGACTTCTATAGGATGGGGATGTAAGACAGATCAACCAATTACCCTTACACCAATTACATCGCTCAATTTCCCTCCTGTCTTCTTTGTCTATCGCTTTGCGTATCAATGTCAATAATAGCCCGCTCTGTAGGTAGGACAGAGGCAAGAGACCCTACACTAGTATCTTGGCCATGGTGGAAGCTTTTACTTTCGGGACTTCAGCATTCTACTGTTGACTTACCGACATGATTGATGTTCAACAACAAATCGTCGGCAGTTTCGTTTCACAAACATGCCGAAAATATCCAAAGTTTGGGAGACTTGTTTGGCTCGTGACGTCACCCAAAGCTCATCATCCACCATGCAGGTCTAGGTCAACAGCCGAAAGTAGGGTGATGACTGTTGCTCCCTTATAATCGTCCATAAGGAATTGTTGAGTCCCCGAAAGTAAAAGTTTCCACCTGTCGCCAAGAGGCCAGTGGAGGGTCTCTTGTCTCTGAGGTAGGCTTAATGAGGGAGTTATCTCACCTAAAGACGCGTTCCGTCCGCCGACAATACGATTGGGAAGGATACCAGTGATGCCGCACTTCTCTTGGCCGCGGAGCTTGGGGTAGCGGTTCAGGTCGAAGGCGTCCAGGTTGTTGGTGCTGTCCGTCGGGGGTTGTTGATACGGGGGCGGTTTCGGGCGGCTGGCCGTTGGACAGCATACCTTCGGGTCGCGCCCCTCGAAACCACACGTGGATTTCCGCACGTCCTCGNGGGGGGGGGGGGGGGGGGGGGCGGAAAAAATTAGTTTCTTATCCTCTAAACTTTTTAGAAGTAAGGAGAAAGAGGTCCCCCTCCCCCCTACTAAATTTTTCTAGACCTGATCACTTGCCATATAGAAAAATAATTCGAAGTTCGAGCACATCTCAGAGACTTAAACGCACGTAAAGAAAAGTTAGCACCCTCTTTGATTTGTGAACAACACCTTTAGGTAGACTAAGTTTATATCTATAGACTTAGTTTGTGGATGAAGTTGTTGTAAAGTATACAGTGTTGCCAAATAACTTACGAGAGATGGCATGCAGGGTATATCTATGAGACTTAAACGCATGCATAGAAAAGTGGTGAAGAAAAGTTGCGTAGAAAAGTTGTACCGCCTTTGATTTTTGAACCGGGTCCATATACCTAGTCCATAGATTTTTAGTGCTTTTTCTCGTCTGTGAATAAATAGGTCTGTAACTAATAGGAAGACTTATTTCAAGTGATAGTAGTAACACTTGTTGGTGCTTTACGCCAACCACCATCATAATGTTAGCACCACTGTTCTACAAATAATGCATGAATTATGTTGCCGAGCAGTTACCATTACGTAAATGTAAGGTGTCAACTGGATTGAAAAGGTCAAAATCAGTTGCAATATCGGAGCGCGACACCATCTCTGTTCCAATATATTTATCTAACACCTTTTGATACAATGATAATTTTATTTCGCCACAAAAAAGTCATGCCATTTGTCAAATCTTTCTAATGACCTGTTTGAATTTTTATTCAGCTTGATCCGGTGATTTTTGTTAATATTTTTCCTCTCATTCTGTCTCAAGGAACCTGGTCCGAGTTGGAGATTTGCATTTAGATCCGAAGGTCTATGATGGCGCAAGCCCAGTGGATATCGTCATTGCGGAAAAGATAATCCATCCCGGCTATGTAGCAGCCCCTGTCTCCAACGACATCGCCATCCTCCGCCTTTCAAAGCAGGTGCAATTTACAAGTGCGATTTGTATTTCAGTGCTCTTTTAGCATTATCGTTCACTCAAAGTGGGACTAGGAAAATACGTAGCTCGAATGTGGTAATTCAGTGTGTGCGCTTGCGCATTATTATTTTGAAGCGTGTGGAATCAAAACTCCTATAATTTCTTCTTCCAAACTCGGAAATTGCAAAAAAAAAAAACACACAAAAAACTGTCACAACGTCTTGAATGAGTGAATTTCCTCGACTGAATAGTTTAAGAGTCAACTTGAATAGAGATGGAACAATAGACCTGAAAGCGGTGTCTACACGGAGAAAAATAGAACCGCGCTGAGTACCAGAAGATGGACTTCATCACATGGGACGGATGATGATTTTGCTTTAACATTCCATTCCGCACTTGGGCACAGTCGACACTTGTCCCCAGCACGTTCCTCTTGTACTTTCGCACAAATTTCCTCTGCTAGGTGACATGTTTTCCTGCAGTCCACCACATCCGGCGTATATTTAAGCAAAGTTGGTGCTGAGCACCGTTCTATTTTTCTCCGTGTACGGGCATCAGTTTTCTGATTATTCAGAAATGATTTATGGATTAATGGTTCTTATAAACCTCATTTTGATTCATACAATTTTAAGTTTTATGATTCTTGACATTTGAGATTTTTGTGGAAAACGCAGTTGATTTGAAGGGAGGGAAATTTTGAAATCGTCATCAACTTCAGCTTTTTGTCCTTGAAAATGTTCGAACTTTAGGGGGATGAATTCCTCACTCTCTTAGTATTCTTTCCTTCGGGGATAGTGTTTATTTATTGATTTGCATGCGACTTCCTAGAATGTTTTTCCTTGATGTTATTACGTCGATTTTTTCCAGTGGAGGGTTCATGAAGTTTTGAATATACATACATTATTCTGTCTAAAAAAAATATTTATTCATATTTTTACATGCCATTTTTAGAGATCAGCAGGAACAGAGATTTTTTGGTGTGATATTTACTTTGACAGATGGCTTATAGACCTTAAACCAAAATAATTAGGTGAGGAAATGAACGCTGTGTTGTGCTCATCGTTCAGTTACCTCTAAGTCTTTCTCAAAATGGTTAGCACTTCGGTTTTTTTTTATTTTTTATTTTTTTACTTTTGTCTCTATATGCATCTGAATTATTTCTCTCAGGTATCCTCTAGAAGTATATGTCAAAGCCCTCCATTCAAGACTTTTCTTGTATGATACATTTTTTGACAAGATTTTACAAATATCGACGGTGAAATTGCAGAAATGCGTTCTTTGGTAGCAGTGTTTCGAAATTTCTGCTCACATCTTATTTTTTTAATAAGAAATCAAACCAACATAATGGCTTGAAATTTTCACAGAATATTTTTTATGAAGCGAAGAAAATCGCTTACATTCTCAAAAACTGACTTTCAGCAGTTTTGATGTAGAAAATAACGTATATGACAGGAAGTCTGCGACGCCGCAAACCGAGATTCGCATTTCTGCAGTTTCAACATTGATAAATAGCTTTATTATTAGCCGTTCAGTGACTGAAAGTCACTTAATTTCGCATCTCTTTTTTCACTCTAGACAAATCTTTACTGTATTTTTTCAGATCTGATTAAGCCTATTTGCTTGCCGTTTCGAAAAGATATTCGGAAAAATTCTCTGGTGAACTACGAGCCGTACGTTGCTGGCTGGGGAGCAACTTCTTGGAGTAAGTTCTGAATAAAATTTCCGGCAACTTTTACCTGTTCATGCAACCAATATCTACAGGCACTAGTACTAGCTACCAACTATCTGTAACTATCCGCGGGGCTTTTCCATCGAAAATATTTTTTTCATTGTCAAATGACGTATTGAAAATGGAATGTCTAATTTTGGGTGGAAAAATGGCACCAATGATACATTCGGACAGAGTCACATTCAGTGGCGAAGCGTAAATGATCAATTATCGATATTTCCCCATTTGAAGCTACGAAAAAGAATCGATTATCGAGGTGTGCGTTGCGAACACTCTCTTTATCGATCCTTTCCATAAGTTTAAATGGGAAATCACTCGATGTATCTCAAAGCGCGCCAGGCCCCTGGTCATATTAGTGAAGTTTCTAGCAAAAGTGTGCACTGGAAAAAAAACACATTGGATCTACAGTCCAGACTCTTGAAGACATTGATAAGAAAAAGGACTCTTGATTCAATCAGATTTAAGCTTAAATCAAAAGGAAATCCGCTCAAAGTAAGAAGCTTGGTTCTTGATTTAAGCAAAAATCCGATTGAATCTAGAGAATTTTTTCTTGTCGATGTATTTAAGAGTCTGGACTCTAGATCCAATGTGCTTTTTTTCCCCAGTGTGGGTGCTCTATATTTTCCGCACTAAACGATTCATGTACTCGTAATTTGGCTCTGTAGTCGTGTTGTTGATTCGTGTAGGTAACCAATCCGTACTAACTCAAGAAATCTGAAGCAAATATAGCACAAGAGTTCAGTTGCATGAATCGAGATTGTTTACACAATCCAAATAGTTTAGTTGATATGAAGCATCTTACTGCAGTTAAATGACCAATTTTGATTACGAAGTGTGGCAATCTTCATAAAATCAGAACGCATTGAAATTCTATTAGGAAAAGGTTTAAAAAAAACAGAAATAAAAACATCTGAGGTCACGTGTTCCTCAACAAAGATTATTTTTTTGGTGAATATTTGTAAAATATCAAGTCATTGGAAATGTGAAATTCAATTTTTCAGCGACGCAAGCGACATTGAGAAGTAGGCATTAATCCAGGCACTTGCCTCGTTACACCGAAGACTCAAGGTTTCTATCATATTGAATTTCAGGGAAACTTGGTTGTCTTGAGAACTCTTACGTTCATCACTTATAAAAATGACAAGAGAGGTTGAAGTAAACTTTTAGAGTGTTAACGTGTAAACAAATGGGCCCACGACCACACTGGGTATTACAACTGACGTAAACAAAAGTTGAAGCTGCAATCGAGCTTGTGCGAATAAAAAAGTGACATGTCTGCGAAAGTATGCTAGTGATAGTATAATACATGATCGATTTCTGGGATCATAATGACTTCACGGCCAACTTAGGGGTTAAGGTTATCGAACATTTGATAAAAGATTACACAAGCTCATACGAATGGGAAAAGTGCCTCGATCGAATCGAGTGAGATCTTAGTCGTTATAGCTCGTCAAATACAGGAAGACATTTTACTTACATGATTTTCCGTGAGATCGAACAAATCGCATCTCTAACCGTAGTCTTCATAATCGTCCCACACTTAAGGTGACTCGATGGACGCCCCATTTTGTGTCAAAACGACATGCGATATGTCGCATCGATTAGTCCAATTTCTTCAGCTAATCGTCATTTTTCTCATATTTTGAGATCGCAATTCTGTTGCCAGGAGGCTGAAGAATTCATATATCAATTTTGACAACCAAATTCAACGTATTAAAGACGTGGTTTTTTCAGAGGAAAAATATCGCATTCGAGTGCAGTTTTGATATTAGTGTCGAATGCGATATTTCTCCTCTAAAAAACTCACGCCCTTAATACGTTGAATTTGTTTGTGAAAATTGGTAAGTGAATTCTTTAGCCTCCTGGCAACAGAATTGCGATCTCAAAATATGAGGAAAATGACGATTAGCTGAAAAAATGGAACCAATCGATGCGATTATTGCATGGCGTTCTGACACAAAATATGAATTTTTGATGTGGTCGATCTGGCATGCGATATACCGCATCGATTATGTCAACAATCTCGGTAGACTTTGAATTTTTATAGCCCAAAGAAAGACGATGGTCCCTCCACATCAAGCCAAAGAATCAATCTAACCCCCATCCCCAAAAAAATGGGCAAAATTCAGAGAAATGAAAGCAGAATTCGATTCGGAAAAAACCCCGCATTCAATACAGTTATCGATTTCTGTTTAGAATGCTAGGTTTTTTCCCCCAAATCAAATACTGCTTTCATTCCTCTGATTTTGGCCAATTTTTTTTGGTTTAGACTGGTTCTTTAGCCTAATAATGCGCGAGTCGAGTTATCGTCCTTTTTTGAGCTAAAAATTCAAAATCTTTCGAGATTATTTTTTACACAATCGATGTGATCTATCGCACGCCGGTTCAACCACGCATTGGGGGGGAAAAAAAAAAACACATTGGATCTAGAGTCCAGACTCTTAAAAACATCGAAAAGAAAAAGTACTCTTGATTCAATCAGAATCTAGCTTAAATCAAGAACCAAGCCTCTTAATTTAAGCGGATTTCGTTTTGATTCAAGCAAAAATCCGATTGAATCAAAAGTATTTTTTCTTGTCAATGTTTTCAAGAGTCTGGACTCTAGATTCAATGTGTTTTTTTCCAGTGCGGCAGGAACCGTGACGAATCACTTTACTTAATTCGGTGCACACTCTTTCACTTGTTATTCTTCTGGCATTTTTAGATTGATTGGGAATCCCATATTCTTGGTAATCCTCTTAAAATAGGAAAGCCCCTTGAGCTGAATTGAATTATTACATTTTTCGATAAAGATCATCTATTTCTGGCGCAAAATCACCTTTCTACATCGGAAAACTAGTGACACATTATGTTCTTTCTGCTGTTTGCCAGGGATTGGGCTTCCTTCTCGTAAAATGTAGTTCGATTCGCTTCAAACCGAAGCGGTTTGAGCGCATACTTGATTTCAGAATTCTCTGGACCGAATTATTTTGTCTAGTTATGTGATTATAAAATTTTCTGAAGAAAAGACAGAAGAAATCACAGAGCGCTATTCAGATGTTTAATATTCTTCGATCAAACCATGCAGATTCTCGAGAAATCATATCGATTAGTTTTTCGATAAAAACAATGAAAAATCACAGCAATATTGCAAGGAAGCAAAGTCAGAGAAGTGGTTTCCGAGTCTAAACTTTTCACTGCACTTAATTTTATTCAATGTAGTCCATTTGGACCGCGTTTAGCAGAAAGAAGCCGAGCCACATTACCTATTGCTAAATTCAACGTGGCAATTTAATTTTTTACGACGGAACGTTTGTGCGGATTCCTCTGAAAATTTTAAGGAATTTCCTTCGTGCCAGGACGGAAATAATTCACTGACATTTGCACAAAAATCCGCACAACCGTTTTCATTTAAAACATTAAATTGCCCAAATAAACGTTCGACAATAGCTGATGTGGCTCCTTTTCTTTTTAACGCGACCTTTGCCGATGAAATAGGTGTCACAAATGTGTTTCACCGGCAAAATATCGTCGATAGAAGACAAGTGGTTGGTGGTCATTTGCACAGATTTTGTGCAATTGACCAAAAAAAAGTGGGCATTTGCACAAAAAAATGGCCATTTGCACAAATTGCACGATGCGGCAACTCAGCATGTTCGATTATTGAAAAACACCATATTTTTCCTTCACACTTTAACAGGCTGAGGACTGTCCAATTTCCCTAATCATTGGGCGTGTTTAAAAAAGTCGGTATTAATTTTTATTATTCGGTGTTTTTTTTTATTTTTTTTATTTTTTTTTTCATTTTGGCTTTTTTTCTTTTTTATGTCTTTTCTTTTTGTCAATATTTTGAGGAAAACACAAATTTGTACAAATGACCTGCAACGAAAACGAGTTGCAGAACGATGATGCAAATTAATTAAGTAATCGATCTGCTTGTTTTTTAGACGGACCAGACAATAAGCACCTACAGGAGGTGCAGGTGCCTGTGGTGGCCACGGAGGAGTGTAAAATTAACTACAAATCTCGGCAAGATGCGGTCATTGATCAGCGCGTCCTCTGCGCCGGCTACAGAGATGGCGGCAAGGACTCATGTCAGGTGAGTCGCCAAAGTGCACTCCGGTGGCGTGGCGTGAATGATCGATTATCGATACTTTCCCATTTGAAGCTATGGAAAAGAGTCGATTATTAAGGCGTTCGCTGCGAACACCCTGTTTATTGATCCTTTTCCATAGGTTTAAATGGCAGATTAATCGATATATCGCAAAGCACGCCACGCCACTGGTGCACTCCCACTCGAATAAGTACCAACGGAAGCTTCGTGAATAAATTCAAACGTCGTCAAAGTTATTCTGATACAATTTGCATTCGTTCGAAAAATTAAAATCGTTCAAAAAAGTTGATGAGCAATTCACCAACGTTAAGTTCGTTGCGACTTACTCTGGTGAACTGCATAGAGAAAAAAAAGGAGGTGTTTGCATCTAGAGGTTTTTTACCCTGTGACGTAGGTCGGTACAACCTGGCCAGCAAAATCCGGAATTCGGAGTATGAAAAACGGACCGTAATGTCCCATTTTTTTGCTTAAATCAACTCGTGGTATAATTTCAAGCACTTTAAAATAGAATGACTTTTTTTTCCATAAATTACACCATTTCCAAGAAAATCGATGATAAAAGTCGTTGTGCCGACCTACGTCACCAAAAAAATTCCAAGATGCCCGTAATACAAACACCTCCTTTTTTTCTCTATGAGTGAACTGTGATAATTTTGAAGTGAAATGGACCACTAGACAAGGTACGAATTTAAACAATCTGATACATGTTTTTTAACAAGAATTTCACGTAGAACATGATTCGTGCAACGAAAATTACTGAAACCAACTCCTAAAGAAGATATTAACGGTTTTTATTTCACATTGGTTACGAGAAATTTGAACTGCCCGCTCACAAGAAACTCAAAGCTCTACGTGAGTCAAATCGAGCACTACAACGGTTTCAGCAAGCCTCTCAGTCAAGCAATATACATTCCTCACCACGTGTTGTTTAAATTACAAGCAATTTGCTATAGCTGAGCCAGAGTGTCAAGATTGAGGTTGCTACATTTTTATATAGCAGAGACTGTCATGATAACGTTTAGCGCTCGATGTGAATCACGTAGAGCATTGAGTTTTCATGAGCGGGTGGTTTGAATTCACACATCAAGAATCACTAAATAGCTTCGTAAAGAGTTAATTTTTGTAATTTTCGTTGTGCACATCGTGTTTTACGCGAAATTTTGGTTGATTGACATGTATCAGAATGCTGAAATTCGTACCTTGTCTAGTGGTCCATTCTGTGCCGAAGTCCACACCGCGCACATCCGATTATGCGGTGCGGAGTCTATTCTCCTAACGGAGTGACTTACACTATTACGGAGCGGAATCTACTCTTCTTGCGGGGTGTCATGCGCTTTTATGGTGCTGATTTCACTCCGCACTCATATCACTCGGGGTTTTTAGGTGTTGTATATACTCATTTCATGAACTTTATTCCTCGATTTTTAAGATTGCATATCCGGAAAGTCTAAGGAAATTTATACAGAAAGAGGGTCAGCGATTTTCCCAACGTTCGTTGAAATTTCGTATAAAATTAACGTTCTTTTTATAAATGGTTCCTGGTAAATTTAAACACAATTTCTTCAATATAAAAATCATATATCGACGGTGTAAGTCGTCAATCACATACCTAACTTTGTTTGCGACGTCGCAGTCTCCCTGTCATACTTTATTTTTTAAACGGAAAACTTTTCAAAGCAATTCTTTATAACTTCCTTGATTTTTCTTTTCTGTGCAAAAAAAAATCGGTGAAAACTGTCAATTTGTTCTTCTCTAAAAATATCACATAGAGGCGGAGATTTTCAGACACCGCCAACGAGATATGTGATTGCAGACTTATGTCGTCGATATATTGTCTGGAGGGAGAGCTGGAATTCTTTGAATAGGTAACTATTACTGCTAGGAGGATGTGATCTTGCCTACCTCCAAAATTGAAGGAGGGACAGCAAATTGCGTAAAATCCATAACCCCGTCGTAGGCTCCCTAAATTTTCAGTCAGATCACGTCCCTGCCTCTGGTGCGACTCGTTGAAGTGAATAACACAAGTCTCATGGAAAAATATCCATTTTGAAACACTTCCTTTGACTTATCTACGCCCCCCCCCACAAAAAAAATCGCGACCTTCATGTATGGTGACGGTACCTTTATTATTAATAGTTTCCATTGCGATAGGAGCATTGCATTTAGAACTCAAATTTTTGTAAAGTGACGCGGTCGGTGCCCATCTAAACCTTCTTGATTCCTGTGATTCATAGTCCCGTGATAACATACTGTTGCCTAATGCAGAGACATGGAGATTTATCGAATGATCATACTATACTAGCGAAATTTCCGTGACTGGAGTCACGGGTCTAGAGGCCGCTAAAATATCTATAGCCCCGAAAAAATAGTGGTAGGGTAGCATGACATGCCATAAAAAAAATGATAAAATCGATAGAAAAATGAGTTGAATGGAGAGGGTGATGGAGGCAGAATAATGAGCTGGGGGGGGGGGGGGGG
>NW_017566832.1:2077809-2136643 GCF_001854935.1 Bemisia tabaci | reverse complement strand
AAAAAAAAAAAAAATCGGTGAAAACTGTCAATTTGTTCTTCTCTAAAAATACCACATAGAGGCGGAGATTTTCAGACACCGCCAACGAGATATGTGATTGCAGACTTATGTCGTCGATATGTTGTCTGGGGGGAGAGCTGAAATTCTTTGAATAGGTAACTATTACTGCTAGGAGGATGTGATCTTGCCTACCTCCAAAATTGAAGGAGGGACAGCAAATTGCGTAAAATCCATAACCCCGTCGTAGGCTCCCTAAATTTTAAGTCAGATCACGTCTCTGCCTCTGGTGCGACTCGTAGAAGTGAATAACACAAGTCTCATGGAAAAACGTCCGTTTTGAAACACTTCCTTTGACTTATCTACGCCCCCCCCCCTCACAAAAAAAATCGCGACCTTCATGTATGGTGACGGCACCTTTATTATTAATAGTTTCCATTGCGATAGGAGCATTGCATTTAGAACTCAAATTTTTGTAAAGTGACGCGGTCGCGGTGCCCATCTAAACCTTCTTGATTCCTGTGATTCATAGTCCCGTGATAACATACTGTTGCCTAATGCAGAGACATGGAGATTTATCGAATGATCATACTATACTAGCGAAATGCCCGTGACTGGAGTTACGGGTCTAGAGGCCGCTAAAATATCTATAGCCCCGAAAAAATGGTGGTAGGGTAGCATGACATGCCATAAAAAAATGATAAAATCGATAGAAAAATGAGTTGAAGGGAGAGGGTGATGAAGGTAGAATAATGAGCTNGGGGGGGGGGGGGGGTAGAATAAATGCTGGCAAAAAAATTAGAACCAACCTAGTAATGATTTATTTAAAAAAAAAACAAAAAAAAAGAAAAAAAATTGAAATAAAGCATCAGCTGATAGGAAACAAAGGTTACCAAGGAATGGAACTTTCATAAATCAGATTAGTGGATAACAGCGTAAGTAGGGCACTTACGTTAATTACCGTTTGTAAGTAAACGGTAAGTGCGATTTGACCAAAAATCAATACAGTTCTTTATAAGACCAAAATGGACAAAATTACAAAATTTGAATAGGCTAACGTAAATCTAACGATAGTTATCGTGAACGAAAGAATTGACGACATAGGTCAGGTAACTATTATAGGTGGGAGGGATAGTGATGGTGATTGGCGACGCACTTGTAAAAGCCCCAAAAATTGAACGTTTAAGAGGGAATTTGAAAACATCGTGAAGAAGGGGTCTGTACTCCCCTTACTTCTTACGATCCTCGGCGATCTATTCTTTTTTATTTGTGCAATTAAGGGTTTTAATGTCCTCTAAATGAGTGTTTCTGCTGTTTTCAGGGTGACAGTGGCGGTCCGCTCATGTACTTCAAAGACGGGGCTTTCTATCTTGTCGGAGTCGTCTCATTCGGGTTGAAGTGCGCCGAACCGGGCTATCCCGGTGTTTATACTCGGGTCTCAGAGTTCATGGATTGGATCGTTTCAAATGCCAAGTGATTTTGTTTCAACTCTCTGGTTGTATTTTTACATTGATTTTTCAATACGGGACGATGATAAATAAAATTACGTAAAAGAAGGAACCTGCCAGAATTATTTATTTGTTATACATACCTATTTCTTCATCTTAAGTAATTAAAAATACGGTTTAGCTCATTGGGTTATTTATACGCTTATTTTGGGACTCATTGTCAGTCTCCAAAAGGCATTTTCTCGATGCTGAATTCACGTACCTCATTTGTTTTAAGGGGAATAAAGCCAAAGCGCCTTCAATTTCTCATACATGCAACACCGTCATCCAATGAGTACGAATAGTTGCATGCAAACCTTGTCATCGACGGCGCGGCGCAACCCGTCCGATAATTTAATCGCGCGCTCCTTTTTCTGTGCGTCCTTATTTACAAGGCACGCATTCATACCTCTTTTTTTAACATACAGCTGGGAGAGATAAAGTTGTAATGTTGGATTCTCAAAATTGTTGGCCGAAATGCAACTTTTCGCCCTTCTTTGACACAAAAAGAAGTAGCCCGCTAACAAGTTATTCTTGAGGAAACTTACAGGTGCACCTTTGACATTGTGCTTTTTTCTCGCCAAGCAGTTTAGACGTACGTAATCCCCTTGAAAGGAAGCCCCTATCCTTAACAATGGAGCTCGTCCATGCCAATGGGATTTGCGATTTAAGTATTTTTTCACGAGTGAAACTCCGTGAGAAACACCTCCCCCCCCCCCTCTCACCACTCAAAGTTAAGGACGTAATTGAGGGGACTGCCTACCTATATATGGTGAGAGTTCACCTTATATACCCAGTCAGCTCTCCATTCAAAGATAGGGAGCAAATACATTTACATACGGGTTACCAGTTTTGTGTGGGGGCTTAGAGGCTGCAGCCATGGTAACTCTAGGACCGAATTTAATTGGTCCTTCCACCGGCACTAAAATATACGTAGGACGAGCCTCGATTTCACTTAAGTCCGTCGCACAGTGGATCGAGTCAATCAGAGCCCTGGTAAAAAATTGGCAGGACAATATGTGTTCCAAAATACCTTAGACCTACAGCGGCTGTAAGATTTCCAATAGCTTCTAAAGCCGGAAACATAATTTCTTGTAGCCTTTTATAGCCGATGGCGATTAAGCAACAGCCTGGATAAAGTGTAGGCTAAACGTGACTAACTACGGATGCTAGGACTTTGTGAGTTTTTGGACTACCGCTCTCTTTTTGGGCCGTAGTATCTTGATTTATTTTGCGAGGAAAGCTCCGTTTGAAGGATTCCTAATATGTTGGAACGCCTTCAATTTCGTATGATACTGTGCAATACCTCTGGTGTGAAATAGTTGCTTCAAGCGCCGTGGTACGCTGCGGTGCGGCGCGACGGGCGGGCAGCCAGCGCAAAACGCGCATTGGCGCCTACAAACCTAACAGGGATACTTCACGCATTGCGCAATGCGTGAAGTATCCCTGTTAGGTTTGTAGGCGCCAGTGCGCCGCCGCTCCGTTTTGTGTTATGCTCTAATATTTAATCTCGTGGAGTCAGCGTTTTCAACTCATGGCTTTGAAATGTTTGCACACTCTGTATGGATTATTCTCATTTTAACTGATGAAAAAAAATATGTAGTAAAGGAAAATACAATGTGCGTATTGTAAATATTGAGGTGAATCCGTACAAACTTAGGGATTTACAAAGCACACGAATTTCTACCCAATTTCTTATAGCCCTTTATAGCCGATGGCGAAAAAGCACTAGTCAGGCGATAAAGTATAAAGCCCGGCGATAGGAACTATAGCCTGCCGGCTGTATAATTTTTTATCGCTTCGTGTAGCGCGGCCGTATGATTTTTTCCAACTCAATTTTGTCAAAACTGCACTCATGCGCCTTGTCCTCCATGCCCCTCAATTGAGAGTTTACCTGGTGTGGAGGTGGACTTTCTCCAAGGTGTTCAACTTGGAGAACTTCATTTGAGCCGGGGAGTTGGTTTCAGCGAAAACCGGTGCTCATCGTACCTCTCGTAGAATTTGACTCACAATCAGCGTGGAGTTTCCTAAATCGTAAGTACCTGAGGGATGCAAGAACTCCATTTCGACGTCGACCCTGGTGACGTAGCCAGACGGAAGAAATGGCGGTCAAGCTCCGAGACTGGCCGTCTCCACGGCGCGTTTGCTCCGTTGGATCAGTGAAGTTAGATCAGCCGATCAGACGGCATCCTCCCGCGTCCGTGACCTTCGTCCGGTAAATCAGCGAGCGAAGAGCACAATCAGTGCCAGTGTCCGTTCACCATCGTGACCGCGCAAGCCACCAATTTCAGCTCCGGGATTTCCCCGTGAGGAAGCTTACCGCACCCGGGCTTCCGTGCTGCATCACATTCTCGCGCAACTTCGGTATCACAGAGTGAAAAGGTACCTAACTCCCATTTTCGGACAGATCGTCGTTTAACAGACGAACGTTAGTAGCGCAGTATCGCTTAAATACGTTCCTGAAATATATCTAAAAACCTTAAAATTTTTCACGGTTGCTTCTATAAAAACGAAAAAACTATGATATTAAAAACGACTTCGAAGCTATTGAAGTAATAATGAATGTCCGCTTCGCGCATTCTTTATNTTTTTTTTCGAGCATTACCCGTTTTGGCTTTTTTAATATACAAGTAGGTAATCACCGCGTAAAAATATGTGGAACTGGAACCTGGTCTTGTTCCTTCCAAAAAATTTTTACTGGGAAGACTTTAGCCAGGGATCCCTTATCCCGTGAACTTTCTTCGGAAGACGTTTTAGAGTTTTCATCAGCGGTGCATGAAACTCCCACGGGAATCCTAATGAGATTGCTCGAATCGAAAAAATGTAATTGGTTCAAAATAAAAAAAAAAAAAATTAAAAAAAATTTTTTATAACATTAGTTTTTAAGATAAGCTTTATTCGAACATTAACTCCCCGTAATTAATGCCCCGTATGGGCCAGTAGTACATTTTTACTTAATAAAAATAAAAAAATAAAAAAATAAAATAAAAAATAAAAATTCAAAACGGATTTCGATCGAGCAGATTTCGATCGAGCAGGCTCGATCGAAACAGATTCCGATCGAAACAGGCTTTCGAAACGATTTTTTCGAAGTGAACGATTACGAAATGATCGCTCGATCGTTTCGTACGAACCAACGAGCGATTTCATCGGTTCGGGGACAGCCCTAGTTTCGTGCTGGCAGCACACCGTTCCGCTTTGTGTTAGGCTCTAATATTTAAACTTGCGAAGTCAGCGATTTTCAACTCATGATTTTGAAACGTTTGCACACTCTACATGGATTATTCTCATTTAAATTGATGGATAAGATAAGTATAAAAGGAAAATATAAACGTATGTGTTTTGTAAATATTAAGGTGGTTCGGTGTCGAATTTAATGATTTTCAAAGCACTTTG
This sequence comes from Bemisia tabaci, assembly GCF_001854935.1. NCBI lineage: Eukaryota > Metazoa > Arthropoda > Insecta > Hemiptera > Aleyrodidae > Bemisia > Bemisia tabaci. The sequence goes on along the minus strand of NW_017566832.1, from coordinate 2,131,763 downwards.
ATTTTTTTCTTTTATACTTTGTTTTCACAAATTATGCACTAACACTAGTTTTACATGAAATCATAAGTAACTCAATTTTTTCAAAACTGCACTCATGCGCCTTGTCCTCCGTGCCCCTCAACTTAGAGTTTACCTGGTGTGGAGGTGAACTTTCTCCAAGGTGTTCAACTTGGAGAACTTCCTTTGAGCCGCGGAGTTGGTTTCAGCGAAAACCGATGCTCATCGTACCTCTCGTAGAATTTGACTCACAATCAGCGTGGAGTTTCCTAGTAAGTACCTGAGGGATGCAAGAACTCCATTTCGACGTCGACCCTGGTGACGTAGCCAGACGGAAGAAATGGCGGTCAAGCTCCGAGACTGGCCGTCTCCACGGCGCGTTTGCTCCGTTGGATCAGTGAAGTTAGATCAGCCGATCAGACGGCATCCTCCCGCGTCCGTGACCTTCGTCCGATAAATCAGCGAGCGAAGAGCGCAATCAGAGCCAGTGTCCGTTCGCCATCGTGACCGCGCGAGCCACCAATTTCAGCTCCGGGATTTCCCCGTGAGGAAGCTTACCGCACCCGGGCTTCCGTGCTGCATCACATTCTCGAGCAACTTCGGTATCACAGAGTGAAAAGGTACCTAACTCCCATTTTCGGACAGATCGTCGTTTATCAGACGAACGTTAGTAGCGCAGTATCGCTTAAATACGTTTCTGAAATATATCTAAAAACCTTAAAATTTTTCACGGTTGCTTCTATAAAAACTATGATATTTCAAAAACGACTTCGAAACTATTGAAGAAATAATGAATGTCCGCTTCATGCATTCTTTATATCTTTTAAGTAATGTTGAAATCAGTTCTAAGAAGTTCTAAAAAAGTTTCATGGAAATATTTTTGAAATGTATGAAATACAATTATTATTATTTTTTATGACCTAAAAGTTCTATTTTTTTATTCTTTTTTTTTTGTTTTTTTTTGTTTGAAGAAAGGTTCTCAAAAACATCCTTAAAGTATCTGTATTTTTTGTTTTGAACACCATATAAGAAAATCCTTTTTTTTTGCGTTACGAAGAGTTCACGAGAACTCAGGATATCCAAGTTGGTATCTAAAATTGCTTTAACACTCTGTACAATTATTTCCCAAAAAATCGATTCTCAAAGATAAAATGAAACGTTTTTAAAACGAAATTTTTCTCTGATTTTATTGGGGAAAGAACGCGACTCCACCGAGGAAAATTAAATGCTAAAGGAACATCTTGCATATAGAAATTGTGTCTGATGATCCGTAGATGCAGTCGTGACCGTACTTGTAATTACTTAAACATCTTAAAATTGCAAACTTAACTTTGGGAGCGAGCAAGCAAAGATCTCGAAATTAACCGTTAATTCTTTGGTATTGTCGATGCTAAAGCTGCATATAATTATTTTTACGGTGTACATTCCATGTATCAACCTCCCCACTCGCAAATTCCATTCAAATTAGGAAGCCGTTGGAAATGTTTGACTGAAAATTTCACAGATTTTTTCTCTCCACCTAAAGAGCATAGTGCTGGGTGAAATAAAGCATCTGTTCAATGCAATTTTTTAAACACGAAATTCTAATATTTTTACATCATTGGTATATTGCCGATTTTAAACAACCAATTTAGTGAGTTCAGCATATAAAAAAAAAAAAAAAAAACAATTTGAAAGTAAAAATTGCAATTTTCTTTATGTAATACATCCTAATGAGCGGAGCCCCTTCAAATTTTAGTTAGGCAAAATAAATATCACTCTGATGCAACAGCAATTGAATTGTTGCTGTGGGTGCAGAGAGGGCATTTCTTATTGTTAATTGCTGTGTTTCAGAATCTCCAGTGCTGATTTCTATTTTAGAGAGGAAACTAATGGGTGAATTTTCTGAAATTTTACGTTTTGAGCACTGTAAACTCATAAAGAATATTCAGTAAAAGTTACAACAAATTACATACATTTGCTTTAGTTATAATGGATGAAACGTCAGCGGAGATTTTGACATACTGTAACCAAGAAATGCTCTTTCTGCACCCAGCACTTCTATTTTTGCACTATATCGTTTAATAGTAATTTCGTTTATTGCAACCGGTGCTACCTGCTCAGGTGAATACACCAAGAAAACGGTAGCATTTTGAGCAGAGATTGCACTTGTAAAAAATGATTGTGTAGGTCAGTTTTACTGTTTTGGAATTAAGTTACGTTTCTTTGTCTGGGAGACGACAAAATGAACTGCATTATGCAATTTGGAACTATAAATTCTAGCTCACCTGTAAAAACACTTATGTGCATAGGGAAACGAATGGCACATATGTGTTTTTTAAACCGGACTAGAAATTATAGTTCCAAATTGCAAAATGTAGTCCAAATGTAGTTATTTGTGATTTTCAGATCTCCATTAACGCGTCAAAGTAGCTAAAAAAATTGATAGCTCTATCTCAGCGCCAGTTCTATGACATGGAGTTTCACGAGCTTTTATTATTTACATTATAGTATCATTTAGGTTTAAGCGCGGTTTTCCCACGATACTCCAAAGTGGCTGAAATGATGGAGATAGGTACATTTTTACTCTGGGGTATTAATAGCATTTCAAATGAAATTGATGTGTGACAATTGCAATATTTTGAAATTGACAAGGGCTATTTCATGTTTACTTTTGTATGGATAGTCGGTTACCTATGAGAAATTTTCTGGGAACTACCTAGGGAATTTCAATGAGTTTCAAATGAAATTCCCAGGAGAATCTTCTCAATACTGCCGTGCTAGGGTAAGACGCCGTATAAACATTCGAGAGTTGCCAAATTTTTCCGGCTGAAACATGTATTTTTTCTTGAAACTTTCAGATATTATGTTAGATAAGGTTGCGAACAAAATTATTCGTTAGATTTGAAGAAAATAATATTCAATTTTTTTCCGAGAAATTCGGGTTTTAGCACAGGAAATCTGGCAACGTCGAAAGACTCATACGGCGTTTTTCCTTATCATGGCAGAATAGTTCGTTCATGCAAAACTGAACTGTCCATAAAAATTTGTAAACACCTTGGTGCCACTTACGTCCTTATACTAAAAATTGATTAAATTCTCTTACAGTAGTGTGATAATATTTTGAATGTGCTATCGCCAATTCGTGCCGTAATAAACTAATAAAAACTGTGAGTGAATCGGTAGTGTCGGCCGGTGGCATTTGAGATGAGCAGACGTGGATACCTTCCTGTGATCTCCAGCATGTGCGGTTCTCGGCTCATTATCAGCATGAGCTTGTGATGTTTTCGCGGTCACGACCACCGGCTCTCCCCACCACTGCGTGACGCAGCGCCTCTTAATCGGCATCTTTACTCTGCAGCATCTTCTGCCTCATCTGCTCAGCCCACCGATTTTTGGATTTCCGGCTAGTTCCCGTAGTATGACACAGATTCTGCCTTGAGATGTAAGTCCTCATTCTCCCCAATTTATTAAAAATATACCACGACGGAAAAATGGACTTCCCAACCATGTCCCGGCCGGCGGCGACAACGATAAGTTGCGATTTGATCGGAGAATAAATAGCGATTTTATCGATGTCGATTCGTTGTAATATTATCGCATGGAAAATTGCGATTTCATGGCATAAATTTGCGATATATTGTGATTTCATGGCATAAATTTGCGATGGATTGCGATTTCATGTCATAAATGTGTTATAAATTGCGACTTCATGGCATGTATTTGCAATAGAATCGCGATTTTCAAGACGACAATTAATCGCAATATTATCGAAAAAAAACTTGGGATGAATTGTGATAAAATTCCGATTATATGAAATGCTTTTACGAAGATAAAATTGCGATGAGATCGAGGATAACCGCTCAGATGTTGATAATCCCATAGCGATTTTTCCGTTGAAGTATGTTACTTGGGATAGTGGGGAAAGGGGTGACATAGCGAGGGATTTATCAAATTGCAATAAGCAGCAAACATTGAAATTAGAACCTAATTGAATGATCACTCTGTACTTTGGATCATGCATGACTTGGATTAGCTTAGACATTAATCAGTTTAACCTTACTCGGAATCGGTTTAAGGTCACGCATTCAGTTAGGTCTTTGTATAGATGCAATACGTAAAAAGTTGATCCAATTCTAATCATAAAAAATGTAATTGTGCACAAAAAGCGTTAAATTTTATCGGGGCGATGATACAGGGTGGTGTTTATTTCACAGGATCATGAAAATTAGTAATTTCCGAAGTGCGATCTTCAGCAGTACCAAGTTGACAATACGGGTTTGGGCCAACATGAATATATGAGGGGCGTGGAAGGCAAGGCGCATACGTGCAGTACCTATTTGCATTGTGAGACATAAGTCTCGAAATTGACATGGATCCTTATGGCGGGAAAAAGGTTCTAACTGATTTTTTGGTGCATGAAAACTGGAGCAAATTCTTTACAGACTATGAATTAAGACTAGCTTTATTGAAATCATCAATAACTCAATTTTTTCAAGAACTTTACTCATGCGCGCGCCTTATCCTCCGAGCCCCTCATATCGCCTCTCCTTCTATTGCCTTTTAAAATATTCGGAGAAGCCCATGGCTGTTGTTAAATCCTGCGAAAAAACAAATAGGCAAAAAAACTAAATATTAACTCCTCCCACAGAGAGAGGTGACACTTGACCAGACACTGAGCATCAGAAAAGAAACATGCATCTAAATATGCAAGAACACAAATTATGTCGAAAAATCCCCCCTACTGCTTTTTCTTGAGATTGTGAGTGAATGCTTTTAACTTTAGTAAACTTTCTTCTGTCAGTTTTCTTCTTATTTCATTCACTAGGTGGTACGACCCCCGACCGCTTGGCGGTCCACGACGGGTCCAACACCCCCCCCCCCCCNGTGACGCTTTATACTCTCTTATGCGTTTCGCGTTACAATTCGTCGCTTAGCTGACATAAGGGCGTAACCACACATTGAGATGAGCCCGGAAAAGCGTTGAATTGTATGGATGACAGGGTTCATTGCAGAGTGAAGTTACGCCCTTGTGTCAAGTAGGCGACGAATTATGCTATATTCATGGCCGGATTCACCTACTTGCCGCCCATGGGCCGCCTGTATTATGCCGCCCCCCTCTCATTCGTTTTGAAACTCGATAAAAACCATCAAATGAACGTGTCAGCGGGGGAGGGGTGCATAAGACGCATTTACTCGTGTTGAACACATTTTTGGGAAAACCCTGTCAACACTACTAGCAAACGTTCACGGAACTTAGTGCGAAATTTGAGTTCCGTAAACCTATCACTGTGTGGACAAGGCCTTCCATTCACAAGAAATGAACGAACAAATTATGAAAGAACAAATATAAATGTGGTTCAATGATTTTGACTTTCGCCGCCGCGCCGCGCAGACCGCACCGTGTTGGACGCAATGCGTGAAGCATTCACGCTGTCTTGTAGGCGCTATGCGTTTCACGCTGACCGCACTGTGTATGGCGCAATGCGTGAAGTATTCATACATTCTTGTAGGCGCTATCCGTTTCACGCTGACCGCAATGACCGCACTGTGTTTGATGCAATGCGTGAAGTATTTGTGCAGTCTTGTAGGCGCTAATATGTCTTACATGCCGATCGCCGCGCCGAGGGCTTCTCCTTTTCATCTCAAGTCCTCGTTATCATTTCTCTCTAAGTCGCGCTGTTCTAGGCCAAATTGCGTGTATAGTTTCTCTCGTAACTCGACTTATTGAGGGTGCTGTCTTTTGTATCACTAAGACAAAATTAGATACTTACCAGGAAAATTACTGTACTCCCAGGAAATGCTAGATTTTGTCGCCTTTTCTCGTTTGTAATTTTGTTTTTATGAATCAGATTTTTTTTTATACCTACACTTTAAAAATTGCAAATTTTTGCCGCCCCTAAGATTTGCCGCCATGGGCCGCGGCCCATGTGGCCACCCCCTTAATCCGGCCCCGGCTATATTATGGAGTATGGTTCATTCAAAAGGGGGAACCGCGTTACCCTCCTCACTCTGACCGACGACGCGACGGCGCACAGTGGATCGAGACAATGGAGATGTTGCATATGTGAGGAATTTGCGATTTGACTGTTGATTCTTATGTAAAAGTTTGCGAAAAACACGACGGTGCCACTGGTTTTCTCTGAAATAAACTTCCAAGCTCAAAAAAGCTCTCAAGTTGAGGCCAAAATGGAGGGGATATCCCACGCTATCCTGAGAGTCCACCTCTACATCAAGACGAACTCTCCATGCAAAGATAGGGGATAAATACATTAGCAGGGTTGCCATGTTTTCAGTTGTGGAGTCCCCGAATAAAGTGGCAGCCCTGTCAATGCATTTGCTCCCTATCTTTGCACGGAGAGTTTGTCTTGATGTAGAGGTGGACTCTCAGGATAGCGTGGGATATCCCCTCCATTTTGGCCTCAACTTGAGAGCTTTTTTTGAGATTTCAGAGAAAACCAGTGGCACCGTCGTGTTTCTCGCGAACTTTTACATAAGAATCAGCAGTCAAATCGGAAATTCCTCACACATGCAACATCTCCATTGAGAGGTCGGACAAAATTTTTTTTACTAAAACTGCATTTTCGTGTTTGCTTCATCACATTTCAAAGTTCGAGAAGAACATTTTACGAGGAAACCAATAGAACCACTTTCAGATCCTCAAAATTTTGTACAAACGGAGTTCTAAACTTTCAAAGTTTCCAAATTTTGTCCGACCTCTCCTTTTGACTCGGTCCACTGCGCGGCGTCTCTGGTTATTTATTTACTTCGTAGCACTCCACACTTCGGGCAGCGCACCTCAGCGCCTGTGTCACATTGTCCTGTAGTTATTGCAATCCTGTCAAAATGTGAGCGAAATACTGTCGTGACACTGCTTAGACTCCTCAAACGATTGAGCAAAGCTTGAGTTCAAGTACGTCTCATGTTCATAACAGCCGCGAGACCGTGGCTGGGCACTATGTCACTTTTACCGAGGTCAATGTTGAGGTAAAAAGGAGAGAGCAGTAGCGAGCAGTGGCGTGGCGTGGATTGCGATGTATCGATTGTCCTGCCATTTAAACCTATGGTAAAGAATCGATTATTTAGGTGTTCGCTGCGAACACCCTATTTATCGATCCTTTGACATGGGTTTAAATGGCATAACAATCGATAAATCGCAAAGCACGCCACGCCACTGGTAGCGAGGCACGATTTGTCGGTTGATGCTTAATACCATCGTTTGTTTCACGCATCCCTGCCAACTATGGTTCTTGAAACGTACTGGGAAGAAAGTAGCTTTAAGAAGACATTTGAAGACCAAAAGTGTGGGTATCGACACATTAAGAAACCATACGTACCTACTATGTTACAAAATAACAGAATTTTACGTCACGTTGTATAACTTTTCAGCAAATCTCTTCCACCACGCTTTGATTTTGGTCATTCAAAATCATGCAAAAATGGACTTAGTCCTCTCATCTTGTATACCCTGGTGAAATTGGCGATAGGAGCTGCGTTTCAAAATACTATAGGAATTCTTATAGCCGGCTAAAGAAGGCAATAGAAAATCATATAGCTGGCCGTAGAAAGCGGAGCAAATCATATAACCGGGCTATACGAAGCGATAAAAAAGTATGCAGCCGGGCTATGGTTCCTATCGCCGGGCTATAGTTCCTATCGCCGGGCTATAGTTCCTATCGCCGGGCTTTATTTACACTTTATCGTCATCGGCTATAAAAGGCTATAAGAAATTGTGTAGAAATTCGTGTGCTTTGGAAATCATTAAGTTTGAAACGGAACTACCATAATATTCACAAAACACACATTATATTTTCCTTTAATACATTTTTTTTCCATCAATTAAAATGAGAATAATCCATACAGGATGTGCAAATATTTCAAAATCATTAGTTGAAAAACGCTGACTCCGCAATATTATATTGGATCCTAACACAGAGCGGAACGACGTGCTGCCACGTGCTGCGACGTGACGCCCGTTTCTACCTCCTTGCAGATTGTTGTAGACCTGAGCACTGCGTTACTGGAGAAATCGACGGAAAAATAAATCTTTAACGATAGATATCTATACCCTGGTAAAAATTGGCGATAGGAGCTGTGTTTCAAAATACCATAGGAATTCTTATAGCCGACTAAAGAAGGCAATAGACATTCATATAGCTGGCTGTAGAAAGCGGAGCAAATCATATAGCCGGGCTATACGAAGCGATAAAAAAGTATGCAGCCGGGCTATAGTTCCTATCGCCGGGTTTTACACTTTATCGCCAATCGGCTATAAAAGGTTATAAAAAATTGTGTAGAAATTTGTGTGCTTTGGAAATCATTAAGTTTGATACGGAACCACCATAATATTCACAAAACACACATTATATTTTCCTTTAATACATTTTTTTCATCAATTAAAATGAGAATAATCCATACAGGATGTGCAAATATTTCAAAATCATTAGTTGAAAAACGCTGACTCCGCAAGATTATATTGGAGATTGGAGCCTAACAAAGAGCGGAACGGCGTGCTGCCAGCGATAAGCGCGCACCAGCGCCTACAAACCTAACAGGGATACTTCACGCATGGCGCAATGCGTGAAGTATCCCTGTTAGGTTTGTAGGCGCTAAAGCGCTTTTCGCGCTGGCTGCCCGCCCGCCGCGCCGCAGCGTGCCACGGCGCTTGAAGCAACTATTACACACCAGAGGTATTGCACAGTATCATACGAAATTGAGGGCGCTCCAACATATTAGGAATGGCAGGCATCCCTCTAAAGTACGGAGCTTTCCAGTTACAGAAATCAAGATACTACGGCCCAAAAATAGGGCGGTAATCCAAAAACAGTCCTAGCATCCGTAATTAGTAACATTTAGCATACACTTTATCGCCTGGCTGTTGCTCAATCGCCATCGGCTATAAAAGGCTATAAGAAATTGTGCAGCCGGCTATAGGAGCTATTGAAAATCTTACAGCCGGCTTTAGGTCTATGGTATTTTGGAACACAGATTCTACTGCCAATTTTTACCAGGGTACGTATAAAGTAAACCTGGTACCAAAAATCACTGGATAAATGTCACTTAATTTAAATAGAAAATTCTTGAATTTGTTGCCAATGATAAATCAGCTCAGTTGAGGCCAGCAGCGCACTCATACCGTGTCCCCTCTAAACGAAATATGCACCAATTCAATTCCATTCCCTGTTTTCTCCGCGTCAAATAACGTCCAGACAAAATCGCTCGGTATTCTGATAGACCTTATCTTCAACTAGGTACCAAAAAACTTGCAAAACTCAATTTTGATCAAAGACTTGATTCCGAGCACACGATTTTACTCTTATTTCCATCCTCCCTTGTTCAACATGGAAATACACGAAACGATCTGGATTTCTGTTTCCCCTCCGTCTTTTCCTTCTGTTTTCATGTTCTGTGCTCTTAGTGAAATCCAGTCGCTTTCATGTTTCTCACCTATTGAAATACAAGCAAAACGAGCTATGACATGTAGCTGGGACGTCTGGGCTCTAATCTCTAGTCTCGAATTTCTAAAACTGCACTTTTGCGCCTCGTCTTCCAAGACCCTCAATTGTGGGAACTCCTTGTAGACGGTAACAGGAGAAATAAAGACGAGTTCACAAATTTTTGTCAACAAAAATTTTGACACAAATTCCTACAAGAGCGTTCTTGTGCAAGTTACAAAACGATCAATTCGAAGAGGAGGATAATTCACTCGTTGAACGGTCTGCATGACTTCAATGGGAAGGACGCTGCTTCATATAAACTGTTTGAGTCGAACTTCATTATATCGATGAAACGATGGTATCAAATTAAACGGCCGCAATTATTGTGCATCAGTTTCCGCTTATTACTTTGCACGCATAGGTACGTACGCACTGAGAGACCAGAATAGTTCAATGTAGCGTGTTAATAAATCGAAATTATATTCAAGAGGTTATTGCAAAGGTCAGTTTTTTTGTGAGAAAATTCGATACATAGTCAGCAATAGTATTTTCGCAAGGTCACCTAATTGAGATAGTTATTCTGTATCTAGATAATTAAGATCCATTTATACCTACAGTGTTTGTTTTCTCCTAAAATTACTGCTTACAGAATAAAAACAGACAAATTATGTTACTTCTAATAGCTGAGCATTACTAATTTTAAAATTCGATTTTCCGGGAAAATTGGTGAACGATGGAAAATAACGCAGATTATTTTCGGTCTTAGAGTTTAAGAGAGGGTAGTTATAGAAGTATGATACTAGTGCTAGGAGGGGAGTAAGAGGGATCGAATCAGGCACCTGGATGAAAAAGTTGTCCACCCACTCAGACGTAAAACAATCGGATCACTTTTTTGGGAGGGTTTAATGAGGTTAAATAGATTTTGTGAAATTTTGGAAAATATTCAATAATGCTTTGACGTTGTCTTTAAGTTATAATTTTTCCTCTTACAATGTCTAATAACATTTCGCCTTGGTACTGAAACCATCGTTTTTTTTAGCGGAGTGTGCATATTACTTTGATGATGTGATGAACTTAATTCGTTTTATCTAACATCAAGAGTCAGGACGACTCATCAATGGAGTTCGATGCTCGGTTTATAGTTGATGATTAATTTATGGGTGTCTTGTCAGATAATTCCGGTTCGCAACACACGCAAAGATATACAGGAGTGGAAGCATGCCAAATATTAAGTGTAGAGTAGTTCTATTCCTCTGTTCGAGATTCAGAGAGGTGAGTGACCTTAGGGATCGTTCATCAATTATTATTACGAAACGCACATTTTCGGCATTTTTGACCTCCTCCCTCCTTGAACGCTTTTGGAACGTAGAACCCTATTCTTTAACACGCACGACAAAATAGCGAAACGATCTCCTTGACTGCCCTCTCCCTAGAGCATTACGTAATTTATGAACGCTCCCTCAACCGAAAAAAATTCACCATTGTTATGCGATCGGTTGCAGTTTTGAAGCTGAAGGTTCTATATTTTAGAAAATCCCGAATGTACTAACGTGCGATGAAAAATTGATAAATCAAGATTACGCTGCGCTTACGAAACTTAATTTTTTTTAAAAAGTATTATACCCATTTTATTCGGATGTCACCCGCTGTATAAAAACGGAGACAATTTTGGAATATTTTGCCTTGCAGACAATATCGAAATTCCGGTTATTTATTATTGAGAGTAATTAGATTTAAAGGAATAAAAGAGATTAGCATGGAAACATTTGTATATCCAAGCAGAGAAGCATAGTTTGCCGTGCTCAAAACCTGAATTATTGGAATGAAAACTTTCCGCCTTTTAATATTTTCCTTAATTATTTTACTTCTATTTTTTATTTATTTATTTTTCTAAAAGACTTGATCAGTCCGCGAATCTCTTTTTTGAAGTAAGTAGTCGAATCTGATCAGAGAGATAAAAAAAAGCCTTCTAAGTTGCACAAATTGCAGTAAATTGCCTTTACGTGAAAAAATTATTGCTAACGCATCGGCATGTTGTGTATGTTGCCTATCGACCGATTGAAGGGGCGCCTCTTATTGAGAATTGCAACGGAACGATGCGGAACTGAAATAAGTCGCAATTTTTCATCGCAACACTAATTTCGTACCGCTCTGACAAATGGAACTCACATATTGATTGTTCAAAATCCGGTTCTTACGAAGATATCCTTTTTGGAGGGAGGTGCAAAGGTGCACTCACTCTGAGATTTTTAATAGTGTTGGATCCCTAATGCAGTTGCTCTGCGACAGTTTATAACATTGACTGTGGTCCAAGATTTTAGAATTGTTGAATGTCACCGCGTGTTGTTGCACTTTTATTTATAACACACATCTGCGGATTTAACGCTGCAGTCTTAATCAAGAGAAAATCACACTTAAATCGGGATTTCCGTTTTATCGAAGGTCAAGAGCGAGAGTATCAATCGAACCCGCTGGTACGCGGGCAATTCCCCCGCGTCTCTCATTCTGATTATGCTGACGTCATATTAATCAATTAACTTCACGCTGATAATAATTAGTGTGAGTGTAAGAACGTTGCGCGTTGAATTTTACTTAAGTCGAACGCTACCCATCCAAAAACATATATCTTACCAGAAAGAAGCGCGCTCTGAAGGAAATCAAATTCTTTATAAATCACACTTAATGAAAAAATGTCCATTAAATCCAATACAATTTTAGTGAAAGAAGAAATGTGTGTTTTGCAATATGTGACCTGGTGCACTAACTGCACTACGTCCAAATTTCGAATTAAAGAGGGTCTTAGTTCTCCGCAGGGAAACGGATATGAGTTGCGGGGGAAAAGAAAATACATAAAAAAATCTTGATTGTGAGGCTTTAAAATTATTGCTCGCTGATCAATCTCTTCGACAGAACATATACCGACTTCCATGATGAGAATTTGTCAGCAAGTATCTTGAATAAATGTGAAGCTTAAACAATCAGCACGTTAATCGGCTCATAAAGTCGTAACTTTAATAAGCAATTTTTTTTTTCAACAGGAATTCCATCACTATTAAGATCACTAATCGGATCTCTTGCCAGCTGCATCAGATTTTCTTTCTGGTACTGCTGTGTCTCCTTGAAGCTCCGGCAGGTTACGCCACCATCAGAAACAGTGCGCAACCGAGGGTCGATGCAAGAGCAGGTAAAATACCCGTTCTATATCTTTTCGTTCAAGTTGACACGCTATTGAAAAGATAAATTCAGAAGATCTTGGGTCTGAAGAAATCGGACTATGAAATTCCACCTATAAACTGTCTCCCGTGTTCTGAAGGATGATTTTCGAAAGATATCCGTGGTAAAAATTGACCGACCAATAGGACCTGCGTTTCAAAATACCATAGGAGTTCTTATAGCTGACTGAAGAAGGCGATAGAAAATCATATAGTTGGCTGTAGAAAGTGGAAAAAATCATACGGCCGGGCTACACGAAGCGATAAAAAATTATACAGCCGGGCTATAGCCCCTATCGCCGGGCTTCATACTTTATCGCCTGGCTGTTGCTTTTTCGCCATCGGCTATAAAGGGCTATAAGAAATTGTGTAGAAATTCGTGTGCTTTGTAAATCCTTAAGTTTGTACGGAATCACCTTAATATTTACAAAACGCACATTATATTTTCCTTTACTACATATTTTTTTTCATCAATTAAAATGAGAATAATCCATACAGAGTGTGCAAACATTTCAAAGTCATGAGTTGAAAAATGCTGACTCTACAAGATTAAATATTAGAGCATAACACAAAGCGGAGCGGCGGCGCAATGGCGCCTACAAACCTAACAGGGATATTTCACGCATTGCGCAATGCGTGAAGTATCCCTGTTAGGTTTGTAGGCGCCAATGCGCGTTCCGCGGTGGCTGCCCGCCCGCCGCGCCGCGCCGCAGCGTACCACGGCGCTTGAAGCAACTATTTCACACCAGATGTATTGCACAGTATCAAACGAAATTGAAGGCGCTCCAACATATTAGGAATGGCAGGCATCCTTCAAAAGTACGGAGCTTTCCTCGCAAAATAAATCAATATACTACGGCCCAAAAAGAGAGCGGTAGTCCAGAAACTCAGCAGCCGTAGCATCCGTCCTGTCATCAAGTCCTAGCATCCGTAGTTAGTCAGGTTTAGCATACACTTTATCCAGGCTGTTGCTTAATCGCCATCGGCTATAAATGCTATAAGAAATTGTGTTGCCGGCTATAGAAGCTATTTGAAATCTTACAGCCGGCTGTAGGTCTATGGTATTTTGGAACACAGATTGTACTGCCAATTTTTGCCAGGGATGATTTATTTGTGTACCAATGGAGAGTGCGCAGCTCCAATTTATTAGGTATATGTAGAAATTGTGTACATTAGCATTAATTACCTCTCTCCTTAGTGAGCTCACAAATCCAAAAAAAAATCAAATTTCTTCATTGGACAAACCCGTGTAATGCGAAAGGTAGGTATAGATAATTGAACACAATTGGACCGCGGCAGAAAGGAATCAGGTCACACTAGCTTTTGCCAAATTTAACTGGACAATTTAATTTTTTAACAAGAAAACGTTTGTGCGGAATCCTTTATAAATTTTAAGAAATTTGCCTTATACTATGCAGACAATTCACCGAAAGTTGCACAAAAATCTTCCCACCGTTTTCATGAAAAAAATTAAATTGCCCAGTTAAATTTGGCAAAAATTAATGTGACCAGCGGGCCGATTATTGAAATGATAGACAAAGCTATAGACAAAGATGACAAAAGGGATATAGAGGGAACCTATTGGTGGAAGTTGGTAGTTGCAATGGACAAAGGCAGTGGGTAATAGACTAACTAACGGCAACCCACGAGAAACCCGACAGTTAGTCCATACTTTTCTCCCGTAGTCTATAAGAACCACACATTTCGACCAATAGGATCGCTCCATACCTCCTATGTCTTCTTTGTCTATAGCTTTGTCTATAAATTTCAATAATCAGCCCGCTGATTCCTTTCTGCTTAAAGTGGTCTATTTTTACATAAACAAAAGTCGTATCTTGAGTTTCGGTGCAACCCATCAAATTTTCTTTTAGAATCCAATTCCAGGCCACCGTGAACACGAAAGTAGTGATTTTGCTATTGATGGAAGAGTGGCTTTAACTTGACAACTTTCTCCCTCAATGTCATTCTAAACCGTGTCTTTTGATTTATTGTTTGATAAAAATGACATTTTAAGCCTTCTACGGAAGAATTTTTTGATCTCAGCACCTAGATGATTCAATTGATGTTACTTACGATCAGCAGATACCTCAGGAATTTAACTGGTCTTTTCGCACTTTTCTATTGGTCATTTTTATCAAGGCGGCAGAAAGGAAAAGCAGTCACTTACAATCTCCCCCTGGGTTTCTGTTGCAGAGACCAATCTTGATTCGTGTCGCAACCCTCGCAACGAAGTAGGCACGTGCATTAACATCCTCCAATGCTCCTCAATGGTGGAGCTCCTAAAGAGCTCCCGTGAGAATCCAACAGCGGTCGACTTCCTACGCAAAGCGAGCTGCGGCTACGAAGGCCGATATCCCAAAGTTTGCTGCACGGACGCGCTGAGCATCAGCACCTCGCAGCCGAATATCTCACCATTCCCTGACTTTACTTCCACAACTACTTGGAGCAGAAGGCCAGAGACGACTACTACTTCGTGGAACAGGAGGCCAGAGACAACATCCTCCTCGTGGGATAGAAGGCCAGAGACGACAACCTCTTCATGGAACAGGAGGCCAGAGACAACGTCTTCCTCATGGAACAGGAGGCCAGAGACGACCACATCCTCATGGAGCAGGAGGCCAGAGACGACGTCCTCCTCGTGGGACAGGAGGCCAGAGACGACCACCTCCTCGTGGAATAGGAGGCCAGAAACGACGTCTTCTTCGTGGAACAGGAGGCCAGAGACAACGACCACAGGGAGCAACAGAGGAGACTCGTGGTCCAGCACGTCGTTCCCGAATAAGAAACCAGAGAGGTTGACAGACCTGTCGGGTTTGTCGGGGCAGGAGCGGTGTGGAACAAGCAAGACCGGTCAAGCGAACAGAATAGTGGGCGGCCAGCCTGCCGAGCTTGGCGCCTGGCCCTGGATAACGGCTTTGGGCTACAGAAAGTGGACCTCCCAATCGCTCAAGCCCAACTGGCTTTGTGGGGGAGCGCTCATCTCCACACGACACGTCATCACCGCCGCGCACTGTATCAGTGCCCGCTCAGATCTCAATCTGTAAGTGGATAGCATTTTGCAATTGGACTACATTTTGCAATCTGGACCTATAAATTCCGGCCCAGTTTTACAACAACGTATGTGCCATTATTTTCCCTATGCACATAAGTGTTTTTTCAGATAAGCCAGAATTTATAGGTTCAAATTGCAAAATGCAGTCCAATTTTTAGTCAATTTTTGAAAATTCTCAAATCCAAAATGGCGGATGTGGCCTAAGATGCTATCTTGGCTCCTGTTCGATCGATCTCGCTGATTTTTGGTACTGAGGGGTATTTCTGGACGGGAAACTCGAATTTCTGGTCAAATTTTGGAAATTCGAGAATCCAAGATAGTGGATGTGGCCTAAATTGCTCTACCGGCTTATGCTCGATCTATCGTGGTGAATCTTGGTACCAGGGAGTATCTAGGGACGGGAAACTCGAATTTTTGGTCTAATTTAAAAAAATCGAAAATCCAAGATGGTGGATGTGGCCGAAAATGACCTTACTCAGGGAATCTTCCAGTCCTCGGAGACACGCGTTTAAAGGGGAGCTCAGAAGACGCAACCTCAAACTTGTTTTTCGTGGATTGAAATTCGAAAAATATCGGCGAAAATCCTTGTGGCTTATGAGTAGTAAATACTTCAAAAAATGCAAAAATCAAAAATTACTGATTCAATCTCATCCAGTGTTACATGGTCGATGTCAATATGGTTCGCATTAAAATTCTAAGGTTGAGAACGCGCTTTGATTGAATCAATAAACGAAATGTGATTCTGTGAGTGGAATTCGTCCCATCAATTTCAGGCATAGGCATCAAATCTACTTGAAAGCACCAAACTGTGCGGTCGAAAACCGAATCATTAGGGGGGCAAGGGACCTGCTCGTAATTAGGTCAGTGGATTTTCAACCCTTTTTCCAATAGAGTATCATTATCCAATTGAATCCACGTTATATGTATCTTTCTGTAGAATATGTCTTATTTTCATCGATTTTTGAATTTTTGTTTTTTACTACTGACCAATTTTTACAATTTTCCAGATACATCGTGAGATTGGGAGAGTTAGATCTCGATTCAAACGTAAAAGATGGCGCTTCCCCGGTGGACATCGAAATTGCAGAGAAAATCGCACACCCTCTCTTCAACACGTCAACGTTTGTCAATGATATTGGGGTTTTACGCCTCAAAAAAGATGTCGTATTTAATGGTTCGTTTCTTGATTTTTTCATTAACAATAAAAAAGAGGGAATAAACATAATTATTGTAATTGAAAATGAATGAAATTATTCAGATTCTAACAGCAATGATTCTGAGAAAAGGCAATTTTACAAAGGATGTACTTTGCGATGGTGGAACTGTAAAATTGCGTATCGTTGTCTGTGGAGTTTCAAAATCTCCGCGTCCATTTTATTTCATTTGGAATACATTTTGCAATAAGGAACCACTATCTCTGGCTTTCCTATAAAAGCACATATCTGCATAGGGAAACCAATGGCATGTATGTTATTTATAAAATGGGCCAGAAATAGTGATTCCTTGTGGAAAAATGTAATCCATTCAGGAGAACGATCGAACTCCTTTGCTTAAAATACTCACAGGATATCCCTCACGCTCGTAGAAAGGAACAATTAGGGGAATTCCTAAGAAATGACGTTGAGGACTATAATTTTCGAATTTAAAAAGTAAAAGCGAACGGAACAACTGTAGACTCTTCGGTATCATCAGTTTAGATATTTCATTTCAACAAAAAAAGCTACAGTGGATATCAAATATAACGACCTATCGGGCGTGCCAACGCAATTTGACCGGTTCCGGCTGAACTCTGTTTTAAACGATATATCGACGGTGAAACTACCAAACCACGTATCTCGTTTGCGGTGTTTAAAAATCTACGCTCACATTTTATTTTTTGGAAGTAGACCAAATCAATATCATTCCTTGAAATTTTCACAGAATTTTCTCCGCGCGAAGAGGAAAAATCACAGAAATTTTCAAGACTGGACGTTAAATAGTTTTTCATTTAAAAAATAAAGTATGACAGGAAGTCTGCGACGTCGCAAACCGAGATACGTGGTTTGGTAGTTTCACCGTCGATATGTATTTACGTATTGTTAATAACGACATCGCATATAGCGACATAACGGCCTCAGCGACGGAATTTCCTCGATATTTCAGGCTAGGCTATCGACTAATACGACCGGAGCATCGCCCATTGAGGCAATGCACTTTTAATGATCTCTATTTAGGACTATCGATACATATGTAAATCAAGAGAAGAAAATTAGTTGGATTTTATGTAGCTCGGTTTAAATGACAGTAATCCATTCAGTGTGCGCAAAAAATCCACCCCAGGAATAAGTTTTTTTTATTTTTTTATTTTTGATTTTTCACCTTGTGATGGGGCTTTTGGCTTTCGTGCATCGGCACAAACAACCAAGCAAGATGAGAGCTGCTTGAGTCCGTCCGTTTGAGTAATAGCGCCAAACACAGTGCGGTCGACGTGGAACGCATATTAACGCCTACAAGACCGTAAGAATACTTCACGCATAGCGCCAAACACAGTACGGTCTCCTAGATCGGCTTGAAACGCATATTAGCGCCTACGAGACTGTGGGAATACTTCACGCATTGCGCCTAACACAGTACGGTCTCCTCGATCGGCTTGGAACGCATATTAACGCCTACGAGGCTGTAGGAATACTTCAGGTATTGCGCCAAACACAGTGCTATCAGCGTGAAACACATATCGATGGCTAACGAGCAATACTGCCTATCTGCAAACGGACGCTTTTGTAGAGCGAAGAGAAAACTTCGCAATTTCGCTTAAATCTAAATATCTATTATAACAACTATCGGCTATAACGACCGAAAAAGACCGATCCCTTAAAGGTCGTTATATTTGATTTCCACTGTAAGTGAAACTAGGCAGAGTCGTAAATTTTGGAGACCTGATTCAAAAAGCGGCAAAAATGATGACCGACAAAACTTACCGATTTCTGTTTTCAGATTTGATCCAACCAATTTGCTTGCCTTTTGCACCTGAAATCAAAAGCAACAAGTGGGTCAACTATGAGCCTTTCGTGGCTGGATGGGGAACAGTAGCCAGTAGTAAGTATCTTTAACCATTATTGTTTAAACAATGTTTCTCTAGAAACGCTTTGTTCTTCGTAGTCGATTTTGGAAATTTTTATCACAAAATTCTGTACTTCCTTCCCATGAGAAATTAATAAACATAGACCCCTCCTCACCATGAAAAATTTCTGGCTACGCTATGATCACCAGTTTTTCGAGAAATCAGCTCAACATAATATGCATTATTTTTAAAATACTTGTTGATCTCTTTACTTATTGAGGAATCATCGCAAGGCAAACCTTAGGACTCTATGTAGGTACCCTGTGTGAGGATTTTATCCTTTTGAAGTTTGAACGAGAAACTTGGTGTTTCAGACGGACCACCTAGCACGGCCCTTCGGCAAGTTCAAGTACCTGTCGTGGATAACGAGGAGTGTAAATACGACTACAGGAATATCCAAACAGCCGTCATTGATGATCGAGTCCTTTGCGCAGGTCTTGCGCAAGGTGGAAAAGATTCGTGCCAGGTAAGACATTATAGTAACATATAAATGGACGTATTTATGCTAAAAGGAACTATGTCACCCGCAAACCCCATGCACATAGTTCTTTTTAGCATAAATACATCCAAATTTAGTGGGACGACCGCTATCCATTAAGCATAAGAACACAAGTACTCGAAGTGATTCGATGGAGAGAAAATAGAGAAAACGGGTCAGCATAGCGAAAGTACACAAAAACACAGTTGAAACTCTCGGAGTAGAATCAAGTGGCAAAGCGTGAATGATCGATTATCGATATTTCCCCATTTGAAGCTATGGTAAAGAATCGATTCCGGAGCAGTTGAAGCTTTACGGCTGCAGCACTCGTAACTTTCGGCCTCCGAGCCCGAAACGGATGTCACCTCTATATAGCCCAGAACTTTTCTTTCGGTGCACAGTGGATCGAGACAATAGGAGAGCTCGGACAAAATTTGGAACCTTTAAACGCTTATAACTCCGTTAAAACGAAAATGTGGGGTTCTATGAGTGGTTTCATTGGTTTCCGTGTAAAATTTTCTTCTAAAATCACCCCTTGTAATTTAAAATGTAACAAAATAAACATCATAATTTGCAGTTTCAGTAAAAAATTTCATGTCCGACCTCTCTGATTGACTCGATCCACTGTGCGGCGAACGTTTTGGGTTTTATTTTATTTTATTTTTTATTTTTTATTTTTTTCAAATTTTTGAAGCTTGTTTCTTGTTTATGTTTTTCAACCTTGCTTACTGACTTAGTCTGACTTTATAATTAACCAGGGTGACAGCGGTGGTCCACTGATGATTCCCCAAGGACTGACGTTCTATTTGATCGGAGTCGTTTCGTACGGCAAGAAATGCGCAGAGCCTGGATTCCCCGGAGTTTATACTCGCGTTTCCAACTACCTTGACTGGATTGCCCAGACAACCAAATAGTTTCCTCCAACCACAAATTTCTCCGCATAACCGCGCGAAGACTCGACGCTATCAAGATTTCACGAGCGTAGAGACTTTAAACAGGAATTACCGAGCAAATGATCAAAATATCATTAAAAGAAGGGAGTATCACCGAGAAAAAAGATTGGTAGAATTTACCATTCCTTCACACTGTATTTCACACAGCGTCAATTCAGAGTCAATTCTGCCAGAAGAATGAAACGTTACTATATACTGGTACACTGCCGTGCTAAGGAAAAACGCCGTATGAACCCTCAGGCGTTGCCAAATTTCCATTTATAAAACACGAATTTCCTGGTAAAATTATGAATATTTTTCTTTCAACTTTGCAGATCATGTTGTTTGCAATTTCACATAAAGTTACTGAAAATTACAAGGAAGAATATTCATAACTTTGCTCAAAAATGAACATTTTATCAAAGGAAATTTGGCAACTCTCGAATGTTCATACGGCGTTCTTCCTTAGCACGGCAGTACAGGTATCCATTTCTCTGGCAGAATTGACTTGAAGATTGGTAGAATTTTCCATTCTTTCACGCTAAGTGATATACAGCGTGAAAGAATGGTAAAGTGTACCAATCTTTTTTTTCAGTGTATAAATGGCCAACAAAGTCGAGTCAAACCTAACGTTCAAAGCGAAAATGATAGGTTAAGCGTAGGTTTAAAAAAAGCCCATCAAAACGGGTCAGCGATGCGACTGTTGAGCATTGCCAGTCAAAACTAAGAACAGCGGGCCGATTGTCGTTGTATCGTGAAGTCAATAAATTCATTAATTTGATTTCAATCGCCAGTCTATAGACTAACCAGTCTAGCATCCACATTACCATTATGTCTGTCCTGTAAATGTCGACGATACGAAACTGAGCCTGAGTAGTTCATCCGTCATGAATGCATCATTATTTTAAAAACGGATGACCTTTTTTTGCATATTCAGTAATTTTTATCACGTGGGCCAAAACAAATCAAATTCCAAAGCAGCCTTGCCTCGCATCAGAAGTGTTAAGACTGAGTTAAGAGGAAACCCGAACCTTAAAATAATTACTTAAGTGCCATCGTTGAATCCTAATAAACGATTTTTACCTGTTTAACCGGGAACGCACCGCAGGTATATCTCATTCAAAAATTACTTTCCCTTCATTTCTGGTTCCAACTGAATGTAATTGTATTAATTACTCCTGAACTTACAATTAATCAAAATTTGTATTGTAATGTTCTGACATCGGAAAAAATAAAATACACTTGACGAAAACACGATCCTTACTTTCTCCTTTGACTTTCTCGTGTTTGTTCCCTGATGCCCTGGCTGAAATGGTAAAAACAAAAGCCATTTTTATGTGCGAAAAAGTAGAAAAAGTCCTCGTTAATAATTGGACGTATTCAAATGGTAAAAAGAACTTTGGGCGATTGAATTAAACCATACGGAAATCTGACGCACGCAAATCGTATGCACATACTTTATTTTGGTTTCATTTAGTTTCATCACAGAAAAAGAAAGTGCAATCACATGCACTGAACTTTGGTGTTTCATATTATTTCAACCATTCAGTTTGTTCAACTAAACTTGAGTTTAGTTGTACTAACAAACTAAAGTTTGTGTAACCAAATGCATGTGACCAAATTTCACTTAACAGTTAAACTTGACTTATGAGTCCGATTGCAAAAGCTAAAAATTCGGTTTGACAAATCGAGTACCTTGGTACAAATGGAGCATACCAAATGTTCTGTTCATATACCTATCCGAACTTCGTTTTTCGTAAATGGTTTCCTTAAGCATCTGAAATACGTCAAAAAGTGCCTAGAACGAGGATCTGGCCCACACATGCAAGTGAAGTTGCCCGTGTTCTGAGTTGAAGGCGTTTCAACGACATGATGCAAGTGAAGTTGCCTGTGTCCTGAGTTGAAGGCGTTCTAACGACATGATACAAATGCACGCGCACTGCGTTAACTGCGTAGCGCGCAGTATAGTCTGAGACCGTGAAAAGTTTTTTTTTATTCATACATTGTGCGGGTGTATGTTGCATAATTTGTCGTAAATCACAAAATATTATTGCAAAAAAAGAGTCTTCCTCTTCTTCTTCCGCGAACGACTAGGGCATAGCCCTGTTTGACAGGCCATCCGGTATCGAGCACAATAAACTATGTAAATATGAAGGATCTAAAAATCACTAAAAATAAAGGACAAACTCCGCCTGTAGCTGTGTTGTCTTTGAGGTAGTACTGCCGCACAGTGGATCAAGTCAATGGGAGAGGTCGGACAAAATTTTGAAACTTTAAACTCTCATAACTTCATTTATACAAAACTTTGAGGTTCTCAAAGTAGTTTCTTTGGTTTTCTCGTAACATTTTCTTCCAAAAACATCCCTTGAAATTTAATATGTGATGGAATAAACATTACAATTTGCAGTTTTAGTAAAACATTTTATGTCCGACCTCTCTAATTGACTCGATCCGCTGTGAGCCGGTCCAAAGCCCGGGCTAAGGAAGAGGGTTCGAAGGTGAGGCTAGCAACCTGCCTCCATCCGGCGAGACACCCAATCAGCTCAAATAAAAAAACAAAAGAATCAAAAAACAAAATGAAATGAAATGTCGCAATTCGATGGTGAAACTGCCACGTATCTCGGTTTGTGACTTTGCAGACCTCTTGTCATAATTTATTTTTTAAATGGAAAACCACTCAATTCGTAAAAACTTCCGTGATTTTCCTTCTCTGCGAAGAAAACTCTGTGAAAACTTCGAGGAATGATATTGATTTTTTTTTCATTTACAAAAATAAAATGGGAGCGGAGATTTTCAAACGCCGCAAATGAGATACGTGGTCTCGTAAGTTCACAGTCGAATTGCAATTGAGTTGTCTTGGAAAAAGTAGTAGCATTAACTGCAATCCAATCAAGCCCCTTGGGCTCTCACCTCTTTGAATAATAGACTTTCATTGAAGAAAAAGAAAAGAAATCCTAACTGCATCGGATACCATTAGGCCATGCTGTAGTAATCAAAAATCAATACCAATTCAATCTCAGAAAATAGTACTTTGAACTTGGCCGAGACAAGATTGAACAAACCCTCGATTGAGCTCAGCCAGTATCATTGCAGCCCACATATTTCATCAATTTTTATGTTCCTCCAGTCATTACTCCCACTGCTATTTAAAATTTTATTACGTCATTAGAGGACAAGTAAATTCACAACTCATGCACCTCGGTGTAGTGCGTTTATGCCAGTGGGAACTGCAATAAGTATAGTGTGTAATCAAACATATTCACGGTGAAACGTCAAAACCACGTATTCCGGTTTGCGACGTTGCAGATCTCTTGCCACATTTTATTTTTAAATGGAAAACGACTCAAGGTGGATACTTAAAAACTTCCGTGATTTTTCTATTCCGTGCGGGGCAAATTCTGAATAAATTTCAAGGCATGGTGTTGATTTTTTCTTCTTTAAAAAAGTAAGAAGGAGTGGAAATTTTAAAACACTGCAAAGGGAATAAGTGGTTTGGGAGTTCCACCGTCGATAAATGGCAAACTGGAGGGATTGCCGCAGAGTATCGGTAACAAAGTTTGTATCATACGTATATATATTTATAAAGAGAGGTCCTAGGTTCGCTGAGGGGCAATATTGCAACAGTTAAAGAGGCTTTACATATTGGACTTGTCTCGAGAGAGGCGCATATTATGACGATATACTCTTAGGCTATATAGCATCAAAAAAAGAGGATACTACTATTGTTGCAGTGGAAATACAATTATAAACTGGAAACTCAGCTTCTTGCCTCAAATTATGACAACTTCAGGATCAACATAATGCTTCATCTACGCATGCACGAGTCTAGTAACATGATCGAAGTTCCTTGCATACTCTTATAAATCCTTGATCTTTTAATATTTGGTATGAATTTAACTCTACTCTTCTTTTTTTTCTTCCGCCTTTTGCTTGGAAGGAGTTGCAAAATTAATATCTCACCAAAGACGTTTTGACGGGAACAAAAACACCGTGGAGATCACTCACTTGAGTGCCTTATCATGCGTCAAATGTTAATTATTATTGTATCTTTAATTGTTTTCGAAGCCCAGATAGGACATGCCACCAGACGAAGTATTGCGGAATTAAGAATCGACACAAAAGGTGAAAATTAAGTTTTTACTTTCTTGTACAATGATACGCATATATTATACTATTGCACTATTATACGCAAGAAAGGATTAGTCAGATTCACCCCAGTAGATTGGCTTTACCTAGTCGCTACATACTGACGGTGAAACTCCCAAATCACCCGATTCTCGGTTTGGGACGTTACGGATCTCTCGCCACATTTTATTTTTAAATGGAAAATGACTCAATATCAATGCTTAAAAACTTCCATGAATTTTTTTCTTTGTGCGAGGAAAATTCTGAAAAACTTCAAGGAATTTTGTTAATTTGTTCTCGTTAAAAAAAATTAAAAGGTAGCGGAGCTTTTAAAACACCGCAAACCAGGCACGTGATTTGGAGGAGTTTCACCATCACTTTATAAACACCGCTTTCACAGTGATCCGCGACACCTATCCTAGTAGCACAGACTGCAATAAGTAGCATATTATTATTATACATAGTAAAAATATTGCGATTCAACTGAGTGTTGTGTATGTTGCCTAGCTCCTATTTGAAGGGGCCCCATTTATTGAAACTTATTGCAATAAAATTGAAAATAGTTGCAGTTATGGGTTTTGTTTACATTGGTACAACTTTGGGGCTCCGTGATAGCCGACCAATCAGGGAGCTGCACACTTTTTCTGTAGTAAAAGCATTGAGATGGCAATACTCTCCCGTATTCAGGTACTTTATTCTCCTTGGACTCTTTGCTTCAGAAACCATCCTTGACCAGCAGCTCGGAGAGACCGCCTTTTCATGGGACCAGACATCAGAAGTAACCTTATCACGGACAAATGGGACGGACTCAATGGTTTCAAAAAGCACGAGACCAGTTTCGTCGAGCACGGCGCCGTTTCAAGTTACAAAATCCAGGATGATAGTGTACGGCGAAAGTGCCAAGCTTGGCACATGGCCCTGGATAGCGGCTCTTGGATACACTAAGTGGTTCTCGAAAAAGATCAGATGGGGCTGTGGAGGATCACTTATTTCCACGCGACACGTTCTAACCGCCGCGCACTGTGCCAGTGTTCCTTTTCCGCAAAGACTGTGAGTATACCTTGCAGCCCGGACCACAGCCCACTTCCGACCTAGTAGCCCAGTACCATTATAGGAGTTCATGACTGTAAGAAAGAGGTCAGAAGAGATTAAAGAAGATTCTTATGAATTTTTGGTCGATGAATTCGAATTTGATATTTCCCACCAAATCGGCTGCCTAAAGCGTTCTCCGGAAAAGTCGGAAAACTGCCAAGAATGACGTTTTTACGCTGCATAAATTCTGAATATTCTGATAACTCTCTTGAATTTACAACCCCCTTATGCAGGCCTTCCACATCCCATCTCGGGCCCTGGTGCCGAGGTTCTAAGGTCCAGGGCCCTATGAATGCCACCCTCCCCCGCCCCATTAACACCAGAAAAATAATTGTAAATAAATTGAAAATCAATAAGGTTAGAATAAAGAACAAGTAAATAAAGTAAATAAATGCTAATTCAGTTTAAGGACAGAAATTTATTCACATTCAAAAAATAATTTATGTACAAAAAATCTTGAAAATAGATAGAAATCTATAAAGAAGTAAGAGGAATTTTACAGTGCCCCAGCGTGCTTTTGAAAATTTATTGACCTCCTGCGAGATTTTTAGGGTAAATTTTTCACTTTTCCTTACGAGACTATAGGGTTGTATGCGAATTCGAAGTTGTGTGTCACGAGCCTCGGTACCAGGGATCCAGTATCCCCACCCTTATGGCGGGCCTGCCCTTTTGAGATCTATTGGTCCGGACTAGTGGTAGAGCACTGTTTCATCCCCGTTGAAGATCCTTCCGCTAATATTAAAGTAAAAGTTCACATTGGTTCAAAAAGGTATTCCTTCTGTGACTCGTCAAGAAGCTCTTTTACAAGAAAAATATGCGTGAGTCATCTTAATAATATTGTTAATGATCTACAGGGCCGGATTTACCTGCTTGCCGCCCATGAGCCGCCTGTATTTTGCCGCCCCCTTCTCAATCGTTGTGAAACATCAATAAAAACCATCAAGTGAACGTGCCGGAGGGGGAGGGGTGCATGACGCGTTTATTTGTGTTGGACACATTTTTTTTGCGAAAGCCCTGTTAACACTACTAGCAAAAATTCACGTAACTTGGCGCGAAAGTTAAGTTCCGTAAACCTATCTCTGTGTGGACAAGGCCTTCCATTTATATGAAATGAACGAAAATATTATGAAAGAGCAAACATAAATGTGCTTTAATAATTTCAACTTCCACCGCCGCGCCACGCCGCGCTGACTGCACTGTTAAATGCGTGAAGTATTCCTACAGTCTTAATGCGCCAAGCGTTTCACACCGACCGCTGCTGCACGCACAAAGTTTGACGTAATGCGGGAAGTATTCATGCAGTCTTGTAGGCGCTATGCGTTCCACACCGCCGCTCGCTGCTGACCGCAGCGACCGCACGGTCTTTGACGCAATGCGTGAAGTATTCGTGCAGTCTTGTAGGCGCTAATATGTGTTACATGCCGACCGCCGCGGCGCGCCGTGGGTTTCTCCTGTTCACCTTAAGTTCTCGTCATCATTGCGCTCTGCGCCGCGCCGTTTCAGGCCAAATTCTGTGTTCGGTTTCTCTCTTAGTCTTAACTCGACTAATTAAAGATGCTGTCTATTTAATTGTATCACAGGAGGACGACAAAATTAGAAATATACTCTCGGAAAATGAGAGATTATGTCACTTTTTCTCGTTTGTAATTTTTTCTCTGAATCCGATTTTTCTTCATAGCTAAAAAAATAGCAAAATATGTCTATATGCGCCGCGGCCCATGTGGCCAGCCCCCAAAATCCGACCCTGATGATCTAATTTTAAAAATTTTACAGTTACGTTGTTCGATTGGGCGAGTTAAATTTAGACCCCACAGTGGAAGATGGAGCATCGCCGGTAAACTTTTCAATCGAGAGAATAATCGTACATCCAGGCTTTACCTCCAGTACATTGGTCAATGATATCGCTGTTTTACGACTGGCACAAGATGTTACACTCAGTGGTGTGTTCTCTTTAGAGTTGTTCCTATTCATTTAAAGAAACACAGTAAGAAGATAAAATAAGTTGGTAAAGTCACTCATTAATTCTTCTGGAGGAAACGTGCTCTTTGATTGTCTCCATCGTGTTTCAGCATCATACTAAACCAGAGGGCGACGCTCCCTGAGGCACCTCGCGCGTCGCGCTTCAGGCGTTATGTTTTACACATTAATTTCATGATTTTATGTTATACAATAAGACTATATTAAGTAAGAAAGGAATTAAAAGATGGGTAAACATGGCAAAAGGTAACGACCACCGAAGAGCACGTGTTGCCTGCACTGAAATTGGAGGCGAACTGATACAGCGTGAGTGTAATTTTTTCCCGTTCGGCAAAATGCAATTTTTTTAAGAGTTCTAAGTAAGCTTGTAATTTCACGCGATGATAACACTATTCGACGACAGAGAGAGGGTCGGGGGAGGGGAAGAAAGAGGGGGGAGAGAGAGAGAGAAATTTAGGTTGCCGTTTTTTTGGAACCTAAAGACACTTGAAAGTAGAGGACTTAATGTAAGTGATCTTTGAAAAATCCATAAATCGACCGGTCCATCTTATTTCACTAGAAACATTGAAGTATTCGTCACGAAAATTAGTTGGTTGATCCAAGAACAGAATTTTGGAAGCAATCGATGAAAACGATGATCAGTGAAGTTCATGCTATTTTTCTTTCCAGGTTTGATCAAACCAGGAAATTTGCCTTCCAAGCCAGAATTCGAAGACAACAAGTGGGATGGATATGATGCCGTTGTGATTGGATGGGGCTCTTATGACTCTCAAGGTAAGTGTTATCGTTTTTCGATACTATTTATACAACGTTAATTTGAAAAACGCCGCCATACTAAAAACGTGGGGTATTTAACACCCATCAATATAGTAGTAGACTGATGAGTGGCAAAAGTGGCATGCATCATTGACGCCGTGATCATTATGATGCCGCGGTCATTTACGAGTAAAATGTGTATTATATGTTCTGGTTAAAAATGGTGAGGCGTCAAAGCGAGCACTGGTGGCAAGAAACATATCGTAACGAACTAGCCGAAATAACTCCACACTGCCCATCGCTAAGCCTTTCGGAGGTGAACTCCTTATATTAGCACCTAGAATATTTCTCCTTAAAGCAAGTTTTTGCGCTTTACTCTATTCATTCGTTTCAAGGCAGTAAATGCCATCTCACTAAAAGTCCTTAGTTACTTTTGACGAGGAGCAGGCCTCTAATGTTTTGACTTACTTTGGATAGGAATACCGTTATCAATGGCGTTCAGAATGCTACTAATTTTGTTTTCGTTGATGATTCTTCTACATATATTATCGGCTTTTATTTTCACAGTTAATTGCTGTCGATTTTCAATACGCCAAGACGGAGCTCTGGCTTTCAGTATCACAAAAGGCAGACAAATATGTTTTCTCTATTAAAATTATCCTCGCCTCGTCAATGGACGATTTTTTTTTTATCTTTCCAATCATCCTGTGATGTTTAAGGTTTTGCTCATACTTTAGGCTTTAACAACACCTCATTGATATTGCAGTCCTCAGCCAAAGTAATGCTCTTCAACAAGTCCAAATCCCCATATGGAGTATCGAGGATTGTAGAGCCATCTACGCTCCACTGGGACCCGCCATTGATGATCGAGTCGTGTGCGCAGGCTCCAAAGAAGGAAAAGGGGCATGCAAGGTAAAAAATTTAGAATTTTGACGTCCATGGAAAAAAGGCTGAAGCGAGGAAAACTTTTTAGGAGAGCAATTTTTATCAAGATGGGCTAGAAAAGCAGAATCAACAAAAATAATTTAAGTTTTCCTATGGATATGAAAATGAGAAAACTCTAAAAAATCAATATTCTGATTCGTTTGTGATTTTTTTTTAAATAAATGAAAATCAACCAAAAGATCTTAAAATTTCCGGTGAGTATTTATGAACAAGTGAATACAATTCACAGAAAGTTCCTGAGGGATTTTAGTCTACAGCAGCTGAAGAAGTAAAACGTGGGCGTAGATTTGCGACTTCGCATAATTTGATGACTTTTTTTTCAATTGGACGTATTTCTATCAAACGGAACTAAGCGCCAATTTGAGTTCCTTTTGAGAAATTTAGAATGCCGGATAGCGCGTTCTTTCAAATGGAACTAAGCGCCATTGAAAAGCATTACGAGTATAGGACGGAATGAGCCCGACGCCCAGTTCCGCCGCCAATCAAAGCCCCCCGCTATCTTCCTCACCCTATGGCGCTTAGTTCCGTTGAACAGAAATACGTCCAATTATGTCTTGAAATACGATGATTTTAATTTAAACACATCCCTTCTTAAAAGTTTTGAGAGATGTAAGTAGGTTCCTGTATAAGTAGGTACCTTTTGAGTATTGATTTTTTTTTACATTGCTTTCTCGGTCCTAATTTCATTTGTTCGAATGTTAACTAGGGGGACAGTGGTGGCCCACTAATGATTCGTTATGGAGCGAATTCCGACTACTTCGTGATTGGAGTTGCCTCCCAAGGCTATGCATCCTGCACCCACTCTGGATACCCCGTAATTTTCACTCGAGTCTCAGCATATCTCGATTGGATTGCTGAGGTAGCGAAATAGTTACCTCGACGCCCATTTCTACCTCCTTGCAGATTGTTGTAGACCTGGGCAGTGTAACTGAAGAATTCGACGCAAAAATAAATCTTTAACGATAGATATCTATACCCTGGTAAAAATTGGCGATAGGAGCTGCGTTTCAAAATACCATAGGAATTCTTATAGCCGGCTAAGGAAGGCAATAGAAAATCATATAGGTAGCTGGCTGTAGAAAGCGGAGCAAATCATATAGCCGGGCTATACGAAGCGATAAAAAAGTATGCAGCCGGGCTATAGTTCCTATCGCCGGGCTATAGTTTCTATCGCCGGGCTTTACACTTTATCGCCAATCGGCTATAAAAGGCTATAAAAAATTGTGTAGAAATTCGTGTGCTTTGGAAATCATTAAGTTTGATACGGAACTACCATAATATTCACAAAACACACATTATATTTTCCTTTAATACATTTTTTTTCATCAATTAAAATGAGAATAATCCGTGCAGGATGTGCAAATATTTCAAAATCATTAGTTGAAAAACGCTGACTCCGCAAGATTATATTGGAGCCTAACACAGAGCGGAACGGCGTGCTGCCAGCGATAAGCGCGCACCAGCGCCTACAAACCTAACAGGGATACTTCACGCATGGCGCAATGCGTGAAGTATCCCTGTTAGGTTTGTAGGCGCTAAGGCGCTTTTCGCACTGGCTGCCCGCCCGCCCCGCCGCAGCGTGCCACGGCGCTTGAAGCTACTATTTCACGCCAGAGGTATTGCACAGTATCATACGAAATTGAAGGCGCTCTAATATATTAGTAATGGCAGGCATCCATCAAAAGTACGGAGCTTTCCTCGCAAAATAAATTAAGATACTACGGCCCAAAAAGAGAGCAGTATTCCAAAAACTCACCAAGTCCTAGCATCCGTAATTAGTAACATTTAGCATACTTTTTATCGCCTGGCTGTTGCTCAATCGTCATCGGCTATAAAAGGCTGTAAGAAATTGTGCAGCCGGCTACAGCAGCTATTGAAAATTTTACAGCCGGCTTTAGGTCTATGGTATTTCGGAACAAAGATTCTACTGCCAATATTTACCAGGGTATACCAGAAAACGATGTGCGAGAAAAACAACTGAAATGTAACAGAAACTGTTAAGACGTTTGACCAATTTAAAGTCGGTTGCTGGAGAAATATGAATTATTGTATTACATGACATCGAAATTCCTTGATTGGATTGAACAAATAACAAATTAGTGTCTCATAATCACAAATGTATTCCACAAAACTAATGTAGACCCTGTGGTTGAGCTTGTAAATGAAAGATGGTCCTTAAATATAATGATCATGATAACGAAATATATTTTTCATATTCAGAACCATTAAAGGAGCACAAAATTATCACGTTGTTTGCCACCGCTTGAGAAATGGTTATTTTGGTTATTTTTTTTTATTTTATGTAGCTACGTTGGCTATCATTACAGACTAATACATTCATATTATGAAGCTTATACCTATTTAGATGATGCTGATATGTTCTGATGTACCATGTTGAATGAAGACGAACGGATGGTCAAACAAAACACAAGTAAACATCCACCTTTACTTCCCATGGCATGTCGTGAGGGATTTTAACGTTCATGTACTTTTGTTTTTTATAATTTTCATCTTAATTTTTCATCTTACATATTACATTTCCTCTCCTTCAGAGACTCATAAAGGTTGCGACGTTACGTAATCTATTTTTCACTAATAGTGCGCGTGTGTCTCCTGACCGCTTCGCAATTCAACCCCCCCCCCCCCNATCATTCATTTTTGGTAATTCCTACGGAAAGAGAATAAATATAAAAAAGAGTAGTATTAGCTCAGAACTATCGAGAAAGTCAATAAAAATGATACTTTACCATGATAAAGGAAATAATTTTGTAAAGAGCACGTCACGAATCACTGAAAAAATCGATGGAATCACTGACAAGCAAACATAAGTAATAATTGAGGAGGAAATTAATTGAGAGCACAGAGAAAAATGGCATGCAATGGTAGGAATAGGAAGAGGCATGAAGGCGGAATGGAAATCGCGAAAAAACCGTAAGGGAAAAGGGAGGCGGAGGAAGAGAAGGGATAGAAGACTGAGTGGGCGCAGAATGCGCAGGTACTATACTGATGCAATAGAAGGGAATAGGAAGGAAGGAAGGGGCCATAGCCTCACCATTTCACATGGAGTAGGATAGGATAGGATAGGATATGTACAGAAAACGAAATTTTTGATATGAATTATTTCCGAGATCAATTGCTGTCATTTTCCCCAAAATTTTTCTTAGCGTACAATGCGCACCTGAGCATGCACCTAATTATGTTAGAACTAAGCCTTCGGCATTCTTAAATTATTTCGAGGAGAGAGTAAAAAATGTTCGTTTGCACTATCCATCACCCCTTGCTCCCACGCCCTGTGCTACCTTCTCAGTCCCACGGTAAAGTCGTAAACTTTGCGGTTCGTTTCGCATTTTTAACTCCGCAGCATGTCATAAAATTCACTTGTGGCCCCAAGTGTTCCAAATGTTCAATGAATCCAATTGCTTCGTGAGGTGATCAAGATGCACCGACACCGACAGCCTATAATTTTCAACGCAGTCTCAGCTGCGCAGGCATTCATTCCATACGCCACCTTTTGCTTCTATGTTTTCTCGGTGTAAATACCCCGTTTAGATTTTGGTTTCATGTGGCAAAGAAAAATTCGATTTCCTGTCGATTTTTTCATTTTCCGAGGTGGTATGTGATACCAAAGTTCTTCAAAGGAATGTTGAGGGAGCGTTCATAAATTACGTAATGCACTTATGCGGCATTTTTGACCCCCTCCCCTCAGGTAATGATTTTGTGACGTAGGTACCAATCCTTTATTACGTAAGAACAAAATGGCGTAACACGCTCCTTGATACCTCAGCGCGCTACGTAAGAGCGTTACGTAATTTGTGAACGAGCCCTAAAGGTTAGGCCCGAGAGCAAATAATCGGGTATCCACTATCCACTATGTTGAATCAACTTTTACTCCTTGCATTGCTGATGGTTTATGAGGTTCCAGAGGGTTGCGTCGCCAGCGAAAGCAGTGAACTGACAGAGATCGAAACAAGCGGTAAACAACTATACCTACCTTTTTGGAGCAGTGGTGGTTCTGCGCATTTGGTGAATCTATTTTTTATGCAATTAAAATAATTACAAATCCGATGACAGCAATCGATCCTACGTGAGGCAACCTGACCCAATATATTTTGATGGTTTAACATGTTCGAAAATGTACAAAACGGAGTAGCGGCAATTTATGAGACTTGCTACCAAATGCCTCGCAAGGTATTTCATTTTATCGTCACCTTCCGGCCAAAGTATATCACACGATTGAGCACAGGGGAGAATTCCATGAGCGCCGCTGCCCGTGGCACATTATGGTCCAAAACTCAAGAATTGGAAGAAATAAGTAGGATAATGACTGAAAGATCATGAAAGTTTCGTAAATGATGTTTTTTTAGTCTCTAACTTTTGAATTTGATGTCAAATTGCCTACATTTTAACACCCTCACCTATTAATTGTGGGCGGCGTGCTGCCGCTGCCAGCTCGAAATGCACACTGACGCCTACAAACCTAAACGGATACTTCATGCATTGCGCAATGCGTGAAGTAGCCCTTTAGGTTTGTAGGCGTCAGTGCGCGTTTCGCGCTAGCAGCACGCCGCGCCCCCGACGCGGCCGGGTGGTGAACGATTTCTTGCGGGGAGAGCTCCCTGGTGGAGACTCGTATATCGTGTAAACTTTTTTTTATTATTATTATTAATTTTTGACTTTAAAAATTACACGCTGGTCGTGTGAAGCAATAAGTGAACTCTCAACTCTAGATGAATAAAGGCAGTGAGCCATGCGCGCTGCGGACGGCGCAGAGCGGCTCATAAAATTCTCCCGTGTGCTCTGTCGGTATATCACAAGCGCCATGCGACGTTTCAAAATTACCGCCGCCATTTCAAATACAATTCAATACTTTCAATACAATTTTCCGGTCAGACGCTTTATCTGAGCCTGTTTTGTCAAAACATCATTTTTGCGGTTACTGCTCTCTTCGCTATTACGGCAATAGTCTCCATACTCTCCCTACAAAGGTACTCTATACGGAAAAAATAACTTAGCGCTGAGCCCTAACACTTTAGATCAAATGTAGCCAACTAAAAGCAGCAGGCCGGCTGAGTCCCATAGTCTGTGCGGCTATACCCCTAAAGTTTTAGGGCGGACCCTAAAGTTATAGGGCTCAGCACAACTGTCTTTAGTATGCTCTATTTGATCTATAGTGTTAGGGCTCAGCACTTAGTTGTTTTTTCCGTGTACTTCCTTGAAGTTTACGGCCCCGAGGCCTGAACCAACTTTCCACCCAACGTTAGCTTCACCCGCTTGACAAAACCCTGACAATATAATATTGCTGAAATATTGCTGATTTACAGTGGAAACAGCCGAATCGATTCCGCCCAATTCCTTGCAGCAGCAGGGATGTGGAAAGAGCATGGTCGGGCAACGACACGAAAATATAGTGGGTGGTGAACCTGCCGAACTCGGTGCCTGGCCCTGGATCGCCACTCTGGGTTTCAAGCTCGGTTCCGATGATTTCTTCTATGACTGTGGCGCATCACTCATCTCTGCGCGGCACGTTATCACCGCAAAGCACTGTGTTTCCGAATTACTGTAAGTGTTGCGGTGTTGCCTGATATAACGATGCTCAAAACGCGAAACCACGTACGTCCATTGCGGTGTTTCAAAATTTCCGCTCGTATTTTAATTTTTTGGAGAGGAATAAGCCAGCTTCATAGCTTAAGATTTTTACAGAATATTTTGCTAACAAAGAGGAACAATCAGGACGTTTTCAAGAAATTATGTCGACCAGTTTTCCAAAGAGACATTGAAGTATGACAAGAATTCTGCAACGTCACGAACGAAGTTGCGTGGTTTTTCACTTTGGTCATCGACAAGTGTTCCTTTAGAAAATACAACGCAAATTGCCATTGGCCATGGCCAGATTTACCTTCTTGCCGTTGATGGACCGGGCCGCGTGCATTTTGCCGCCCCCTTGTCATTCGTTTTGAAATATCAATAAAATCCATCAAGTGAACGTGCCGGAGGAAAAGGGGTGCTTAAGACGCGTTTACTCGTGTTGGCCACTTTTTTTGCGAAAGCCCTGTCAACACTATTGGCAAAAGTTCACGGAACTTTGCGCGAAAGTCAACTTCCGTAAACCTACCTCTGTGTGAACAAGGCCTTCCTTTTATAAGAAATGAAAAAAAATTATGAAAGAACAAACATAAATGTGGCTTAATAATTTTAAGTTCAACCGCCGCGCCGCCGCGCCGCGCCTTGGCCTTGCTGGTGCAATGTGTGAAGTATTCCTACAGTCTTGTAGGCGCTATGTGTTTCACGCCGACCGCTACCGACCGCACTGTGTTTGACTAGTATAGTATAATGGCACTAAGTATAGTGGCACTCGAACAATTTCTAAGAGTCATCTGGCTGATTATGGACATCTTTTTTCTATTTGATTAATTTATCTCTTTATTTCTCTTTTTTTCTTCGCTCTTTAAAACAAGGCAAACCGAGCAGAGCCCAGTTTAGCTGCCGGAACTACCCTTCCATGATTTGAACTTTCAAATTTCCAGGGATTAAGGCCGCGTAAACACTGTCTCTGCAGATACACCTGTCATTTCGGCATTTGTCGCCACTACCAGGATTCGAACCCAGGACCTATTGGCCTTGAGTCAGACGCACTGACTACCGGGCCAATCTAGCCGGCTGAAAAAAATGACATATACTTATCTACCTTATCTATCTAACTTACTGGCTGGAGGACTTAGTCTCATCATTTTCCGGTCAAATGCACTCAGGTTCATTTTTCAAAACGTCAGTTCTGTTATTACTGTTCTAATTGATAACACGGCAGAGCAGGCGTGCAAAATGTGCTCGAGTAAGCGAGTCATCTAGCGGCAAGGCGCCAGCCACTAGATTGATATATATGGAAATGGACGTCTCCCAAATGCCCATTTACCTGAAAAATATGTACTTTTGGTGATATTTTAATTAATTAATTAATTTATTTTTAAACTTTGCAGTTCCTTCGTTCGATTGGGAGATCTGAATCTCAGTCCAGATGTCAAAGATGGAGCTTCACCGGTAGACTACATAATTGAGGAAGAAATCATGCACCCAAAGAGTGATATTGCTATTTTGCGCCTTCAAAAAGATGTTACATTCACCAGTAAGTTCTTTTCCAGGCCTCTTTTTAGTATCTTATATTTTATCTACGAAGGGAAAAAATTAAACGAAGTAATTGTATGAAAAGAGCGCATGATTCAAAAACTGAGGAAATAGCTTGAATGCAGATTCGAACTGGCCATAAGACCAATCTGACGAGAAAACAGAACAAAATTTCTCATTTTCTGAGAGAATAGTAATATTTCTAATTTTGACGTCTTTCGGTGATATAAAAGGCAGCACCTTTAATCAGTCGAGTTAAGAGAGAATAACCAAACACGCAATTTGGCCTGGAACGGCACGGCGTATAGAGCAATGGTGACGAGGACTTGAGATGGAAAGGGAAACCCCTCCCTCGGCGCGGCGCGGCCGGCGGTCGGCATGTAACACATATTAGCGCCTACATGACTCCATGAATACTTCACGCATTGCATCAAACACTGAGCGGTCAGCAGCGGTCGGCGAGAACGCATGGCGCCTACATGCCTGCTTGAATACTTCACGCATTGCGCCAAATACAGTGCGGTCAGCGCGGCGCGCCGACGACGTGCGGAAGTTAAAATTATTAAACCACCTTATGTTTGTTCTTCCATAATTTTTTGGTTCAATACTTGTAAATGGAAGGCCTTGTCCACACAGAGATATAAGTTTACGGAACTTAACTTCCACGCAAAGTTTCGTGACCTTTTGCTAGTAGTGTTGACAGGGCTTTCGCAAAAAATGTGTCCAACACGATTAAACGCGTCTTATGCACCCCTCCCCCTCTGGCACGTTCACTTGATGGTTTTCATTGATGTTTCGGAACGGATGAGAAGGGGGCGGCAAGATATGGGCGGCCCATGGGCGGCAAGTAGGTAAATCCGGTCCTGCAGGTACCCACTATACAACATCGATTGTGAAAGCACCGAAATCACACTAAAAAAGTTAGAAACATTAACTCGATAATTGGTCAACTCAAAAAAATTAGTCAAATACCTCTCGCTTTTTCATGTATTCATTTGCGGTTTCTAACAAGTTGATTTGGAGTGGAAGTTAACCATGTTTTTTCATCAATATTACCATGGGACCATAAATCAATACGTAGTATATATTTATTTTGTCTTCTTCTTTCTGCAGATTTGATCCAACCAATTTGTTTACCTTCTGCGCCGGAGATCAAAGATAACACGTGGGCTGGTTATGAACCTTTCGTGGCTGGATGGGGAATGACGGAACCATGGAAAGTCGCCGAACGTAAGTACCCGCTTGTTTGTTTCAATTCCATTATTTTTATTCTGTCTTTCTTTTTTTAAAATACAGATTGGAGTATATATAAAATGACTAATAAATAAAATGAATAAAAGTAATATACAAGCTAATTGGATCGCATATAGCAAAAAGGAACCAGCGCGATTACTACACACTGATCCGTGCCAGAGCTTTCATTGACGCGATCATAATCAAATTTTATTTTTTCATCCGATCACTCTGTCGTTAAAAGATCTAACGCTTTGCAAAGTCTCTGATTTCCAGCATCGTTGAGGAAGCATACGAAAAATATGATGTGTTATATAATAGACTTTGCCCTCGTGAAATTTCAACATAGAATCATTGGTGTTTCAGATAAAGGCAAAAATAAGATGCTTCGACAAGTAAGAGTCCCCGTTTGGGATGACCAGAGATGTAAATCCGTCTACGACGAAACCCGAGGATACATCGTTGATGAAACGATGATGTGCGCAGGTCTCGCGGATGGAGGAAAAGATTCTTGCCAGGTATGCATAAATAAAGGCAAAAATCTGAGCGTTACGGGTCAATAGACGTTACTACTAGAGGGCTATGCCCCTTGGCCGCTACGCGGCCCAACCCCCAGATGGTGCTTCGCGCTCTTTTATGACCGCCCTTCTAAAAGGGGCCCCAAATCCACTTTTTGAGAGGCCCGCCTTTTGAATAATTTGAAACCAGTCCGCCACTGGGTACAGTCTTCAGGTAGTTTTGAGAAAAATCTTTCAGGAGTTTCAGGCTGAAATATTACGAAACTCCTTGAAAACTTCCTGTCCAGCAGTTTCTTCAATAGAACTTCAATAGTGGTAGCCCATTTCATCAAGTCAAAGAAGTTTCAAGGACAATTTTAAAATTCCGGGCGTGAATTAAGCCACATCCGCAGTTTGGGATTGTTGGATTATAGAGCATCATTACGCCCTTATTTGGACCGAGTTCATCAGAAAGGAACCAACCCAAATTTTCAAAAAAATTGAGTTTAGAATGTTTTTGAGTTTCACTAGTCGTATATTTTCTCCTGCCAAATACTCAAAGTCGAGAAAAAAAATTAGTCCGTGTGAAGAGGGGCCCAAGTTCATTTTCTACATTGAGCCTTATTGAGAAACAAAACTTCAAACCTCTTTTTCTCAGTTTCAAATTTATGTGGGTTGGTTCTTTTCTGTTGAACTCGGTTAATTTGGCACCTCACTGAAACGAAAAAAATTTAGGGAATATTTCAAACATATTTTAGGTGTTTTGTTACACACCGATAAGCGCTCTCCAATTGTCTAGAGAATCACGAAGCACCCGATTAATTCAGAGTTCCTTCATTTTAGCACACATGCAATTTGATCTAAGAGCAGTTAGAATAGTTGCTATAACCCCTATCCAGTTGTCTACGGAGCGGCACAAGATATCAGGCGCCCTTTTATTAAACTGTGAGACTGTGAAAACTCGTTTTAATATTTTAAATTTTAATAAAATCATACATTATTACCTCCAGATGATTATAAATGTCTGTTGTTTTCTTGGCAGGTACGACTGTCTTTTCCCAGAAAATTTTTTATTCACTCGCTAACTTTGTGCATTTATGTTTATTAGGGTGACAGCGGTGGTCCATTGATGGTTTCTCTGGGGAAGAATTCCTCGTACTACTTGATTGGAATTGTTTCTTGGGGTCTAGGGTGCGCAAGGCCGAATGTACCCGGGGTTTATGTGCGAGTCTCGAAATTTCTTGATTGGATTGAGAAAGTAACGAAATAGTTTCCTACACTCAAAAATGTTTTCCAAAAAACGGTATTTCTATGTGTAGCACCTCATTGAAAATTATCAATGTGAGCAGTATAGTCATGAATCGTCTATATTTAACTTAAAGCAGTATAACCATGAATCGTCTATATTTTACTTAAAGCAGTATAATCATGAATCGTCCATATTTTACTTATACCTATCTGAAGAACACGAAGCGTAATTTTTTGATGCTTGTGAAGTGCAATTGTTTGATGAATATCATACGTATGTAATCTGCAAAAATACAATTATTGTTTATTTATTCAGAATTGTTGCAATACTTTTAGAAAACCTAGCCGGTCAAGTTTGAGAACCTCTGAAATGGAGGGACTCATTCTAAAAGTAAGACTCCTATGAATTGTAACGATAAAATTGCTGGTTGTGATATTCATTGTAGGAGATATTAAGAAAAAATCAATCAATCGAGCACAGACTCGGAAAATTGAATTTACAGGCCGCATTCTCTGGCGAAAAAGTCCAAAAAATCATCTGACTCCTCAGAGACGAGGGATCTCTTTACAATTGCTCCTGAGTTCATATCGATTCGTCATTGTCATCTTATTGAGGTAATTTTTTTCCTTAAAAGTCACCTTTGAGAATAGATGTACCCAAAGGTTGTCAGACTACTACTACTTACGGTCGGTCTGCTTGTCTCACGGATGCTGTAATACATACTAATCTCACCTGCTCTCTCAACCGACGCGACGCGATGTACAGACTTCACAGGTTTTACCAAAGGAAAAGCAATCATTCCAATTGAGGGGCTTAGAGGACGCATAAGTGCAGTTTAAACTATTCCGAGAAATATGTGTTTGAAGTTTCGAAACTACCTGGATTCTGGGCGGAAAGAAAGATCAAACTATTTGATACTTAAAAACCCTGGTAAAAATTGGCGATAGGAGCTGCGTTTCAAAATACCATATGAGTTCTTATAGCCAACTGAAGGAGACGATAGAAAATCATACAGGGTGTACCAAAAGTCCGTCCCACCCCTGCTAACTTTTGAACGAATTGAGGTAGGGTAATGAAACTTTGGGAATGTTCCTATCTCAAAGGGGACCATCTTTTGGGGGGGTCAAAATTTTGGTCCCCCCTCAGGGGGGGCGCGGGGGGCCCCCAACTTTTTTTTTTCAAATGGCAACCCCTATCTTGTGATACATCATTCGAAAGAACATAAAAAACTAAGAATTTTGGCGCAAACCGCAGATCAATATCTTAATTTTTGACCGAGTTATGATAGGTCAAAGGTCAAATTTGACCTATTTTCAAAAAATCATAACTCCGGTTCAAATTATCGTAAAGAAAAAAATAAAACGGGAAAATTTACCAAATTGTGTCCGCTTTTAAGTAAAAATTGCAGAAATCACTTCGCTGTAATTTTAAGGGGGGGCTCGGACCCCCAAATACGTCAATTCAAAGGTCATTCAATTTTCCCGCGAAAAAAGGCAATTTCCCCTAGATTTGCCTCCACATTATCTCAGTAAGGTCAAAATTAGTTCAACATTACGTTGGCAAGTCCCCAAATTTCGGGAAAAGTTAAAAAAAAAAGAAATTTAAACGGTCAAATTTAATCACCTTAAATTTCGTTTTTTTTTAAATTTTCCCGAAATTTGGGGACTTGCCAACGTAATGTTGAACTAATTTTGACCTTACTGAGATAATGTGGAGGCAAATCTAGGGGAAATTGCCTTTTTTCGCGGGAAAATTGAATGACCTTTGAATTGACGTATTTGGGGGTCCGAGCCCCCCCTTAAAATTACAGCGAAGTGATTTCTGCAATTTTTACTTAAAAGCGGACACAATTTGGTAAATTTTCCCGTTTTATTTTTTTCTTTACGATAATTTGAACCGGAGTTATGATTTTTTGAAAATAGGTCAAATTTGACCTTTGACCTATCATAACTCGGTCAAAAATTAAGATATTGATCTGCGGTTTGCGCCAAAATTCTTAGTTTTTTATGCTCTTTCGAATGATGTATCACAAGATAGGGGTTGCCATTTGAAAAAAAAAAGTTGGGGGCCCCCCGCGCCCCCCCTGAGGGGGGACCAAAATTTTGCCCCCCCCAAAAGATGGTCCCCTTTGAGATAGGAACATTCCCAAAGTTTCATTACCCTACCTCAATTCGTTCAAAAGTTAGCAGGGGTGGGACGGACTTTTGGTACACCCTGTATAGCTGGCTGTAGAATGTGGAAAAAATCTTACGGCCGGGCTATACGAAGCGATAAAAAATTATACAGCCGGGCTATAGGTATCGCCGGGCTTTACACTTTATCGCCTGGCAGTTGCTTTTTCGCCATCGGCTATACAAGGCTGTAAGAAATTGTGTAGAAATTCGTGTGCTTTGTAAATCCTTAAGTTTGTACGGAATCACCTTAATATTTACAAAACGCTTATTATATTTTCCTTTACTACAAATTTTTTTTCCATCAGTTTAAATGAGATTAATCCATACAGAGTGTGCAAACATTTCAAAGTCATGAGTTGAAAAACGCTGACTGCACGAGATTAAATATTAGAGTCTAACACAAAGCGGAGCGGCGCAGTCGGCGGTGTACTGGCACCTACAAACCTAACAGGGATACTTCACGCATTGCGCAATGCGTAAAGTATCCCCGTTAGGTTTGTAGGCACCAATGCGCGTTTCGGACTGGCTGCCCGCCCGCCGCGCCGCGCCGCAGCGTACCACGGCGCTTGAAGCAACTATTTCACACCAGAGGTATTGCACAGTATCATACGAAATCGAAGGCTCTCCGACATATTAGGAATGGCAGGCATCCTTCAAAAGTACGGAGCTTTCCTCGCAAAATAAATCAAGATACTATGGCCCAAAAAGAGAGCGGTAGTCCAAAAACTCACTAAGTCCTAGCATCCGCAATTGGTAAAGTTTAGCATACACTTTATCGCCGGACTGTTGCTTAATCGCCATCGGCTATAAAAGGCTATAAGAAATTGTGTTGCCGGCTATAGAAGCTATTGGAAATCTTACAGCCGGCTGTAGGTCTATGGTATTTTGGAACACAGATTATACTGCCAATTTTTACCAGGGAATTGTAATTTGGCTGCAAAATCACAGAATTTGCAGTAAAACTAGTTTTCCTTGAAATCATTAATATCTTAATTTTTTCAAAAACTGCACTCAGGTATGCCTATGCCCCTTGTCTTCCAAGCGCCCCCTCCCCCTCATTTGAGAAGAGTTGCCAGCGATTGCGAATGGTGTGGAAACAAAAACGCCTACAGTTTCGTGATCATGCAATATCGGCTTCCGCTGAGCGAGAATAGTTGTATTTAGGCGTTGATATTCACTTTTCATGTTTGCGAGAGCAAAAGCAATCGTGTTCTACGGCGATGATCGGTCCAATACAAGAGCTCATAGCTGTGTCCTACATTGAGTTTGTTTGATTTTGCATGTATGTATTTATTATTTATTTCTGTATTCATTCGCTGAATTTTATGATTCTCGAATATTATCACCGCATAACTTCTTGCATAGTCTTCGCGACCGTTTCACGATAGACTGCCGAGGGAACTGTTCTTTTTCTCTGTCTCTACACGAGGGCCGAGCCCGAGACCCGAGAAAGACTAATATTCTGTCGTGCTAAGGAAAAACGCCGTATGAACATTCGAGAATTGCCAAATTTCCGTGTATAAAACATGTATTTTTGAGGAGACTTATGAATATTTT
The DNA here is from genome assembly GCF_001854935.1 of Bemisia tabaci. Classification (NCBI taxonomy): domain Eukaryota; kingdom Metazoa; phylum Arthropoda; class Insecta; order Hemiptera; family Aleyrodidae; genus Bemisia; species Bemisia tabaci. The sequence continues at coordinate 2,088,852 of NW_017566832.1, read as the reverse complement.
CTCCTGCAATTTTCGAATAATTTAGATCTAACTGCAAAGAAAATTCTCTGAAAAATTGAATGTATATACACGAGTTTTCCTGAAAATTCGTTATCAATCAAAGTAAATTTGGCAACTGACAAAGGTTCATACGGCGCTCTTCCGTATTATGGCAGTATTATCGCCTCATTTCCGACGCGAGCCATAAAGTCGTTCCGAAACTCTACGTGGCACAGTGGATCGAGTCAATCATAGGGGTCGGACATTAAATTTGTGACTAAAACTGCAAATTTTGATGTTTATTTCGTCACATTTTAAATTTCTAGGGGTGTTCTCTGTAGAAAATTTCATGGCGAAATCAATGGAACCACTTTTAAAACCTCAAAGTTTTGTATAAAGGGTGTAATAAGCGTTTAAAGTTTCCAAATTTTGTCCGACCTCACCTATTGACTCGATCCACTGTGCGTGGCCTCAAATTGGTCACAATGGTCCACAAATCCGTTTTTCTGGGAAGGCATTGGTCGTTCGCTCCGGGCTGCCCAATCGGATTCAGTTCATATCAATCGCGCAATGCTCGTTCTCCTCACAGTCTACATGGTAGTTTTTAACTTCGCTCAGCTATCGATAGACTGATTTAGTGGATAGGGTCAGTGTAAGGACAGTGGGCCACATTGTACGATGGTCCATCAACGGTTTTGGTGAAATTTAGTGATACCGGTGAAAAGTTCTGCAGTAGCGGTGTTTGTTCACATCCCAAGACCTTGTCTTCGCGGGATTTGTTACGGGGAAAAATCCCCCGTGTAAAAGTGAGTTAGCCTGACGTCTGGCTATGTTTCATAAACTATTCTGATTCTGACTGATATTAGCCCGAATCAGTCTGACTCAGGCTAGTTTATGAAACATAGCCTGAATCATTCTGACTGAGGGTAGTTTATGAAACATAGCCTGACGTCAGGCTAACTCGCTTTTACTAGGGCCCCCTTACGAGGTCGGGAAAAATATTGAGTTAATCAATCTTCTTCCCAGTACCAAGTATATGGTTCTTGTACTCCTGAGGCCTTGTCTCCACGGGACGTTTCGTCGAATTTGTCCCACGGGAAAATCTCACTTGCGAAGTTGGGAAAAATATTGAGTTGGTCAATACTAATCAAGGTATCAACTGAGAGTCCTCGTGGAGTCCCAGGAACGACTTACCCTGATAAAAATTGGCAGTAGAATCTGTGTTCCAAAATAACATAGACCTACAGCCGGCTGTAAGATTTCCAATAGCTTCCATAGCCGGCAACACAATTTTTTATAGCCTTTTATAGCCGATGGCGATTAATCAACAGCCTGGCGATAAAGTGTATGCTAATCCTTACTAATTACGGATGCTAGGACTTCGTGAGTTTTTGGACTACCGCTCTCTTTTTGGGCCGCAGTATCTTGATTTAATTTGCGTGGAAAGCTCCGTACTTTTGAAGGATGCCTGCCATTCCTAATATGTTGAAGCGCCTTCAATTTCGTATGATANTAAAAATTGGCAGTAGAATCTGTGTTCCAAAATACCATAGACCTACAGCCGGCTGCTTCCAATAGCTTCTATAGCCGGCAACACAATTTCTTATAGCCTTTTATAGCCGATGGCGATTAATCAACAGCCTGGCGATAAAGTGTATGCTAATCCTTACTAATTACGGATGCTAGGACTTCGTGAGTTTTTGGACTACCGCTCTCTTTTTGGGCCGCAGTATCTTGATTTAATTTGCGTGGAAAGCTCCGTACTTTTGAAGGATGCCTGCCATTCCTAATATGTTGAAGCGCCTTCAATTTCGTATGATAATTTGCAATATCTCTGGTGTGAAAAAGTTGCTTCAAGCGCCGCGGCACGCGGCGGCGCGGCGCGGCGGGCGGGCAGCCACTGCGGAACGCGCATTGGCGCCTACAAACCTAACAGGGATACTTCACGCATTGCGCAATGCGTGAAGTATCCCTGTTAGGTTTGTAGGCGTCAGTGCGCCAGTGCGCCGCCGCTCCGCTTTGTGTTATGCTCTAATATTTAATCTCGTGGAGTCAGCGTTTTTCAACTCATGACTTTGAGGTGTTTGCACACTCTGTATGGATTATTCTCATTTTAATTGATGAAAAAAAAAATATGTAATAAAGGGAAAAGCCTGGAAGTTTCATTCCTGCGATTCGAACTTGAGAAAAATCCCGTGAACTGTCCCGTGGAGACTTGGCGTAACACCAACTGAGAGAGGAAGAAGAAGTGAGAGCAAATTGTGCGATATTTTGTTGTTTACTCTAATATTCGTGTTTGTCTAGTAGATGTAATGTGTGTATAGTTGTCAATCTTGTTCAATTATTATTTTAATCTCAGTTAAATACTCGATTTTTACAAACTTGTCGCCGGAGCGTTCGAGCCCCGTCCCGTTGAGACGGAAATAACTGGGAAAAATCCCAGAAGTTCTATTCCTGCGATTCAAACTGGGGAAAAATCCCATGAAAACGTCCCCTGGAGACAAGGCCCAACAAGACGAGCTTTAACACAGCATGTACCTCTTCTTTACGCTCTAACTTATTCGCAGAAGTCACAAAACTGATGCTCCTCTGCTGGCATTCAACAGGACTCTAATCCGCATGGGAGTCGAAAATCGGGTACCCTCTATGTTGTATCAAATTTTACTCCCTGCATTGCTGATGCTTTATGAGGTCCCGGAGGGCTGCGCCACTATACATTTTTGGGGCAGTGGTGGTTCTACGGAATTTGGTAACGCTATTTTTTCTGCATTTACAATTATTCCTTTAAAAAATCCGATTACAAAAAATCGGTTCTAAATGAGACAATCTGCCGGCTGTACTTACTACTTGACTGCTTTTCATATCGCAACTTCCCGCTTCCAATAATAGGATCCCTCTATTTCATTTTCCGTGGATCGAGTCAACTGGAGAGGTCGAACGGACATGAAATTTTTTACTGAAACTACAAATTTTTATGTTTATTTCATTACATTTTAAATTTTAAGGGGTGCAACTAGAAGAATATTTCACGAGGGAACCAATGAAACCGCTTTTAAAACCTCAAAGTTTTGTATGGACCAGGGCCGGATTAAGGGGGTGGCCACATGGGTCGCGGCCCATGGCGGCAAATCTATAGGGGGCGGCAAATTTTGCGATTTTTTTTAAATGTAGGTATAACAAAAAATTCGGATTTAGAAAAAAATTACAAACGAGAAAAGGCGACAAAATCTTTAATTTTCTGAGCACTGAAAAAAAAACTCCGGCCGTGGGAGCCGTAATTACGGGCTATATAGAGCTACCGTCCGTTCCGGGCTCAAAGGCCGAAAATTCCGGCTGCTGGAGCCGTAGTTTCGGCCTCTAAACCCGGAGCAATCGAAGTTACGGCTCCAGCAGCCGGAATTTCCGGCCTTTGAGCCCGGAACGGACGGTAGCTCTATATAGCCCGTAATTACGGCTCCCACGGCCGGAGTTTTTTTTTCAGTGAGAGTATAGTAATTTCTACTTTTGTCGTCTTTCAGTGATACAAGAGGCAGCACCTTTAATTAGTCGAGTTAACAGAAAAACCAAACACGCAATTTGGCCCGGAACGGCGCGACTTACCTAGAGAGAAATGATGACGAGGACTTGAGATGAAAAGGAGAAGCCCTCGGCGCGATCGGCATGTAACACATATTAGCGCCTACAAGACTGCACGGATACTTCACGCATTGCATCAAACACAGTGCAGTCATTATAGACAGCGTGAAACCGACTGCGTGAATACTTCACGCATTGCATCAAACACAGTGCGGTTTGCGAGGCGCGGCGGTGGAAGTTAAAATCATTAATCCACATTTATGTTTGTTCTTTCATAAATTTTTCGTTCATTTCTTATGAATGGAAGGCCTTGTCCACACAGAGATAGGTTTACGAAATTTAATTTTCGCGCAAAGTTCCGCGAACTTTTGCTAGTAGTGTTGACAGGGCTTTCCCAAAAAATGTGTTCAACACCAGTAAACGTGTCTTATGCACCCCTCCCCCGCTGGCACGTTCATTTGATGGTGTTCATTGATGTTTCAAAACGAATGAGAAAGGGCGACAAAATACTAGCGGCCCATGGGCGGCAAAATACTAGCGGCCCATGGGAGGCAAGTAGGTAAATCCGGCCCTGGTATGAACGGAGTTATGAGCTTTTAAAGTTTCCAAATTGTTTCCGACCTCTCCTATTGACTCGATCCTCTGTTAGGCGCTGCGCGTCTCTACATATACATAAAAATCGCTTTGATTGCGATCTATGGCGCTCTCTGACTCAAAACCGCCACAAAACTCGGTCTTTCCACAACCTGTCAGGGAGTTGGCACTCCCTCTTTTCATTTAGAATTCCCCCCCCCCTCATCTTCTCCCAGGAGGAACCCAATCAAGCATCTTTTCTGGCAGCCTTTCTTCCGTCATCCGTCATCATGTTAAAAGGATGACAGAAGAAATAATATACGTTATATTCCTTCCTTAAATTTGCTGCTTTACAGAGAAAACAACCGCCTCGATTCCTTCAGAGTCTCCGCGGCCGCCGGAGCAGCAGGGATGTGGAAAGAGCCTGGTCCAGCAACGAAGGATGATTGTGGGTGGTGAATCCGCCGAACTCGGCGCCTGGCCCTGGCTCGCCGCCCTGGGTGTCAACGTCCCGAATGTTACTTTCGATCTCTCATGCGGAGGATCACTCATCTCATCGCGGCACGTCATCACCGCCAGGCATTGTCTTCATAAAAGATACATGTAGGTGTAGCAATAGGACCCAGTTCTGTAGGACCCTGGACTCTCGTAAGAGCCAATGTAAAAATTCGTGAGCAGGTAATTGTGCTGCTATCTCGCATAGGACCCTCGCAACTCACTACTATTATCAGTTGTTTTGAACTTCACAAAAATCCCTAAGGTCGCGTATATCTGCCAAAAATCTAATTTTTCGCCTCTAGGTTGTGTGTGGCGGCCCTGCCTTGTCGAGAGGGGTCACAAATCGCCAAAAATATACTTATTTTTCCAGAAATTCAGTCGCCTTCTGTGTTATTTTTCAATCGTCGGCTTGACCTCACTTATGGAGAGAACGATGGATGAGTGGAGGTTCGGGGGGAAGGATTTTCTGAGACTAGAGTCCTACGCGAGAATGCGCTACAATCATCCGCTCACAACAGAACGGCGTCCTATAGAACTCATCCCTGGCAATAGCTTGCTACAGTTTTTTTTACAAACGTCCTGCAATGAAATTTTTATTCCAATTATTTTACTTTTGAACTTTGCAGCTCCGTTCGATTGGGAGATTTAAATCTTGATCCAAATGCAGAAGATGGAGCTTCACCAGTAGACTACATAATCGAGGAATCAATCGTCCACCCAGAGAATGATATTGCTATTTTGCGCCTTCAACAAGACGTAACATTCACTAGTAGGTTCTATTTTACATCTGTCCTTTTACGATAGGAAAAAAATTAAACACAAATATATACAAAAATCGCGTGTAGTTTGAAGGGAGTAAGGAAATAGTTTAAAGTATAGTATCGGCACAGAAACTTGAAGTATTAATACCTAAATAAAAGAAAAACTTTATTTTTCATAATTATGCATGTCCAAGGATTTTATGCGAGAACTTTGGATCGGCTTCCATTAAATATACCTCTTCTTTGATTCGTTTTTTATGAACTTAGTCCATTAATGATCCGATTTAATGTTCTTGAAGCAACCAGTAACGTATGATATATTTTCTCTATACTTTGGGTCTTGCCTCATCAGGCTCCAAATTGGACATATTTCTCCCAAACGAAACTATGTGCATTATGACGTGAGCCCAGTTATGCATATATTCTTATGGGTCTCAGGGCTCATGTCTTAATGCACACAGTTCTGCTTGACAGAAAAACGTCCAATTGACAGTAGGTTGATTTAAATTTCCGACTAGGCTTTTGTCTAACTCTTCAGCGAAACGAAAACACAAATATTGTATGATGAGATGCGTGCTCGAATTTTCTGAAATAACCATGAAACGACATTGCTGCATTAGTCCTCCTTAGATCAAAGATAGTGAGGGCCGCAGTCTACATATTTTTAGGACGGCAACGTTTTCACACATTGAAAAACCAAAGCATTATTCGAAAAATTGACACAGTCGCGATAAAAATCAGAACAAGGCACCTCGTCACGATACGCAACGCTGGAATTAAGTTGCAGAGCAAAAGGAACGGGAAAACCGCTTTTAGTTAGTGTTGAATGCGACGAACACTCATTTTAACTCCTGGATGCGATGCAACTATTCGGGCTCCGAGGATGTCCGTATTGCATACGCACGGCATTGAAGGCGTTTTGACTGTCCAGGCACTCACAGTCACAACTTCACCCACGGCCCACGGCCAGCGACGGCGGCGCACAGTGAGTCGAGTCAATTATCTCGAATTTTCGACGTATTTTCTACTCTACTTGCATTTTCAGTGCCATGCAGGCACCACGAATTCGGTTTTGAAAGCGGCGAAAACAAGGTGAATATTGGATTTTATTTCCATGTATTTATTTTTTCTTTCCTTTTTACCAGATTTAATCCAACCGATTTGCTTACCTTTCCCGCATGAGATGAAAGACAATACCTGGGTCGGTTACGAGCCCATTGTGGCTGGATGGGGAGTAACGGATAGGAGTAGAAGCAGTGGTAAGTACCTGCTGTCTCATTGTTTCCAGGAAAATTGCGGTCACAGTTTTGGAATTATGAATGTAGGCATTATGCTCTCATCGTCATCGTTGAATAAGGAAATCAAGCGCGCAAATATCCGAACTCCGAGTTAGGTATGCGATGTGGTATCTCGCCGAAATGAAGGAGAATCTTAGATTGTCACTTTTCTCTCAAGATTTTGGTCATTTTGCTCGCATCGCAGAATCCGAAAATCTAGCTCGCAACCCGCAAGTATGCGAACTCCGGAGCATGGCAGGTCTAAAATTAGTTTCGCCTCAAGACCGCTAAGATTTTTCAGCCCCCCACACGGAGAAAAAAAACGCATGCGTGGGACCCGAAGTTTAGGTCATATGGATCTCTGAAGTTTTCAGATTGAGCATCTGAACACTTTAGGTCTAGCTGTCGAGGTTCGGATCACACATCTGAAACTTCAGTTCTTACATCTGAAGTACTTCGGTTCTCACATCTGAAGTACTTCAGATGTAAGAACTGAAGTTTCAGATGTATGATCCGAACTTCGGCAGCTCGACCTAAAGTGTTCAGATGCTCAATCTGAAAATTTCAGAGATCTATATGACCTAAACTTCGGGTCCCACGCACGAGTTTTTTTTCTCCGTGCAAAGACTTGTCAGTTGTCACGCGTCGTCCAGTGGCACGAAGGTCGTTGCGAGGGAATATCAGAACATTTTATTTTTAAATACCTCGAAAAATCAAGGTCCCGCGTTTACTTTGCATTACTTTTCCTGAGCAGCCTACTCACGAGTAACCGCGTACCTTTGTTTCCGAAGGCACTCACCCCCTCCTCTTCCAAGACCGTCTTCTCCAAGGCGGGCACGTCCTCTGCCCCACTGACCGTATTTCAAATTCCACAACTGGCAAATTAATTTGCCTCAGTGAATTTTCACCATGAAATCATTGATGTTTCAGATTTTGGCCGAGATCAGATGCTCCGACACGTTAAAGTCCCCGTTTGGGATAACGAGAAGTGTAAAGCTGTATACAGCGGGATATCATCAAAATTCCTCATTAATGAGACAGTGTTGTGCGCAGGTTATGAAAAAGGAGGAAAAGATTCGTGTCAGGTATGTATAATTGACGGGCTTGGGGGACAAGGCGCATAAGTGCAGTTTTTGAACAAATTGAGATGATAATGATTTCAAATACAACTAGTCTTAATGCATATTCTGTGGAAAATTCACTCTCAAATTACAATTATTAAGCATCAAAAAGTCAGTTTGACCGCGTGGTACTTACCCGTATGGGGGACTGATGTCACAGGTTTAGCAATCCTGCGGACCCCAGCTGGTAACCCCTGCCTTATGGGGTAGTGGAGATGGTCACCGGCTTCAAGGCGTATGAACCACTCATTGGAAGGGCAGACAGGGCTCTCAGCTGTAGTGGAAGCAACCTGTCTAGGAGAGGAAACTCCGAAATCAAACCCCGGTCCTCCAGGTTGGGGGTNCTGCTGGCATCTCAAGAAGAGAGCGTATCCGCAATGTAAAAGTACGCGAGATCATGGGTGTAGAGAAGGACATCGTGCACGATATCAGGTCCAAGCAGTTGGTCTGGTATGGACATGTGCGAAGGATGGCAGACGACCGGTTGCCCAAGCAGGTCTTCGATTGGGTTCCTCCCGGAAGGCGACGGCGTGGACGTCCTGTGAAAGGTTGGCGACAAGGGGTGGAGGAGGAGATCAGAAGGTGCCAATTGCCTGATGATCTCTGGGAGGATAGGGGGCAATGGCGATTGGGCGTCGCAGAGCGCGAGGCGGCGCTTTAAAAGCGACTTTATGTATGTAAAGTCAGTTTGAACTGTCTTTCCGTCATAAGGATCCATGTAATTTCGAAAGTTCAAACACGTATTCCTCAAAATAGCAAAAACTGCACGTATGCGTCTTGTCGTCCAAGCCCCTTAATTGAAGGCGTAAATCGCCTATTACGTACCAATAGACATCAGGTGTGATCGTCTCTGAGGCCCCTAATTTAAAAGGTCGAAACGATTACGTATAAGATTCCAGGACAACTGCTTCAGAAGTGTATATTTTTGGCGAATATTCGAGTATAATTACTTAAAACGCATGTATTGAAGTCAGACCGTCTAAGAGGTATTTGCAAGTTTCACAAGATACCCAAAGATATGAAACTTTAAAGTTTGCAGTCCTAAATAAGTGGGCTGGAATGTTATGACATTTCTTGAAAAATTCCTGTCCAGAATATCTTTGAAAGAAACCACGAGTGCGGAGGAGGCCAATTTGAGTAAGGAAGCATTTGAGATGATCTCAAGTCAAAAACTTTTCAAAGGGAATTTGAAAATTCAGGACAAAGACAAAAATCGTCCCTCGCCATACTGAGAGATGGAAAAATAATATTTTTTACGCTTTGATTTTTTTTTCTTTTCTAAATCATGCATTTTAACCTCAAATTTTTGGATGACACGCGTTGTTATTTCCTCGCAGTCGTAGGTACGACCGCTTTTACCAGATAAATTGTTTCATACAAGCTAACCATGTATACTTTCATATTTAACAGGGTGATAGCGGTGGTCCCTTGATGATTCCTTATGGGAAAAATTCATCGTATTACTTGATTGGAGTTGTTTCATTTGGTAGAGGGTGCGCACGGCCGAATGTTCCCGGGGCTTACATGCGAGTTTCGAAATTCCTTGATTGGATAGAAAAAGTAACAAAATAGTTCCTTTTTCACAAAACTGACATATTATTAACCTATAATCCATTTATAACAGCTCATTGAATAATACTCGTAAGTGTGTTAGTCACAATCATGAACCGTACTATATTACTTACAGCTTATTTAAAGGCCACGAAAGTGGAATTGTTTGATGTTTATGAGGTGCAATCATACGATTAAAGATCACAAGTGTGTAATTCGCAAAAATGCAATACTTGTATAATTATTTACAACTAGCTGCTTCAGCTCACTTCGCTCTCTTCCGCACCTCGCCAGCAGGGAGTCCACCCGCCCCTTGGATCCCTGATCACCCACCTCGCGAGCCTGGCCGCTACGCGGCCCAACCCCCAGGGGGCGCTTCGCGCTCTCTTAGGCCCGCTTCGACAAGAGAGCGACCAAAAAAAAATATGAAAATATTTTCATATCCGGCTCTTCTTTGTCCAATGTCCAACCTCCTGTGTATGGCCGGGAGCAATTGGACCAATAAGAGTCGTATGAAAAAAATCGTCATTTATTTCAAACTTTGTGCGCAAAAATATCAAGCAAAATTTTTCATAAGAAAATTAAGTGGAGTCGAGAATTTTTATACACAATAATTGATAGTTTCGCCGCTGATATATGTCACACATGATTGGTTTTACAACAATACAGATAAAATAAAAATACACAAGTAAGGCACTTAAATCCATTTAATTGATAAATTAAGCTATGATGCAAAGGAAATATCTCGGAAATAACATGTAAAATATATTTATATATACATGAACATCTTCTTAAAATTTGAAAATAGTTACAAAGTGAAAAAATTAACTATCGAGCATAGTAAAATAATAAAAAAACAAAAAAATAATGAAGAAAAAGAACACACAAAAAAGAAGCTTCCATTCTTCACTATGCGAGATGTATACTAAATTTGTTAAGATAGAAATAACGTTTTATGAATTAGTGCATTAAATTTGGCACAACAGAGCTTCTTCACCTATTACAATATTTACAAGACTAATTTGTTTCCTTCCTCTTCTTCTCCTCCTTATTTCCAGTTTTACAAAGGAAAAAGTATACGATGAAGAAAAAGTTACAAATACTAAAGCGTACTTTTAAGCTATTCTTTCTCCTCCAAGTCATCTGTACTAAAATTATTATATCAAAGTATGCCTCATAAATATCAGCTATTAATCCTCTTCAAGAAGAAAATTGCGTTCCCCTGGTTTTTTTTCTTTCTTTTTTTCTAGCACCGGAAACGTTTACCATCCATACCGCAGTGTAATTTACAACAACGAGAAGCTATCTAAATTAAAAAATTCGCTACGCAATCGTAACTCGTAAGTCTTAAAATTCAAACGTGAACATGTTTACATAAAGTCACATTTTAATGTATGTACCTACTATTTACAACAGATTTTTAGAACAAGAACAAGAACACTCTTCAGTTACCGAATAGGGAACTTTGACCCACATGCACTTGTACTTTTTTCGCTTCTTCATCTTCTGGTACTCTTTCGTCCCTTTTTGAGGCGTCATCGTATTCTCGGGTTTCTGTTTCCTCTTCTCGTCTGGCCTCCGCAATCTGTAACAAAACACCGCAGATGTTAGATATTCTTACGTTATTTTCTACGTCATTTCGTGGGATCTGTACCTGACACGCAGCCATTGGGGTAGGGCTTAAGGGGCTTGAGCCTTGAGTCCGAC
>NW_017566832.1:2058595-2073244 GCF_001854935.1 Bemisia tabaci | reverse complement strand
AAAAAAGAGTAGTATTAGCTCAGAACTATCGAGAAAGTCAATAAAAATGATACTTTACCATGATAAAGGAAATAATTTTGTAAAGAGCACGTCACGAATCACTGAAAAAATCGATGGAATCACTGACAAGCAAACATAAGTAATAATTGAGGAGGAAATTAATTGAGAGCACAGAGAAAAATGGCATGCAATGGTAGGAATAGGAAGAGGCATGAAGGCGGAATGGAAATCGCGAAAAAACCGTAAGGGAAAAGGGAGGCGGAGGAAGAGAAGGGATAGAAGACTGAGTGGGCGCAGAATGCGCAGGTACTATACTGATGCAATAGAAGGGAATAGGAAGGAAGGAAGGGGCCATAGCCTCACCATTTCACATGGAGTAGGATAGGATAGGATAGGATATGTACAGAAAACGAAATTTTTGATATGAATTATTTCCGAGATCAATTGCTGTCATTTTCCCCAAAATTTTTCTTAGCGTACAATGCGCACCTGAGCATGCACCTAATTATGTTAGAACTAAGCCTTCGGCATTCTTAAATTATTTCGAGGAGAGAGTAAAAAATGTTCGTTTGCACTATCCATCGCCCCTTGCTCCCACGCCCTGTGCTACCTTCTCAGTCCCACGGTAAAGTCGTAAACTTTGCGGTTCGTTTCGCATTTTTAACTCTGCAGCATGTCATAAAATTCACTTGCGGCCCCAAGTGTTCCAAATGTTCAATGAATCCAATTGCTTCGTGAGGTGATCAAGATGCACCGACACCGACAGCCTATGATTTTCAACACAGTCTCAGCTGCGCAGGCATTCATTCCATACGCCACCTTTTGCTTCTATGTTTTCTCGGTGTAAATACCCCGTTTAGATTTTGGTTTCATGTGGCAAAGAAAAATTCGATTTCCTGTCGATTTTTTCATTTTCCGAGGTGGTATGTGATACCAAAGTTCTTCAAAGGAATCTTGAGGGAGCGTTCATAAATTACGTAATGCACTTATGCGGCATTTTTGACCCCCTCCCCTCAGGTAATGATTTTGTGACGTAGGTACCAATCCTTTATTACGTAAGAACAAAATGGCGTAACACGCTCCTTGATACCTCAGCGCGCTACGTGAGAGCGTTACGTAATTTGTGAACGAGCCCTAAAGGTTAGGCCCGAGAGCAAATAATCGGGTATCCACTATCCACTATGTTGAATCAACTTCTACTCCTTGCATTGCTGATGGTTTATGAGGTTCCAGAGGGTTGCGTCGCCAGCGAAAGCAGTGAACTGACAGAGATCGAAACAAGCGGTAAACAACTATACCTACCTTTTTGGAGCAGTGGTGGCTCTGCGCATTTGGTGAATCTATTTTTATGCAATTAATTAAAATAATTACAAATCCGATGACAGCAATCGATTCTACGTACGGCAACCTGGCCCAAATTATTTTGATGGTTTAACATGTTCTAAAATGTACAAAACGGAGTATCGTCAACTTATGAGACTCGCCACCAAATGCCTCGCAAGGTATTTCATTTTATCGTCACCTTCCGGCCAAAGTATATCACACGATTGAGCACAGGGGAGAATTCCATGAGCGCCGCTGCCCGCGGCGCACTATGGTCCAAAACTCAAGAATTGGAAGAAATAAGTAGAATAATGACTGAAAGATCATGAAAGTTTCGTAACTGATGTTTTTTTAGTCTCTAATTTTTGAATTTGATGTCATATCGCCTATATTTTAACACCCTGACCTATTAATTGTGGGCAAGTTTTATAGCACGCTGCGGCGTGGCGCGGCGTGTTGCCGCTGCCAGCTTGAAATGCAAACTGACGCCTACAAACCTAAACGGATACTTCATGCATTGCGCAATGCGTGAAGTATTCCTTCGCCCCCGACGCGGCCGGGTGGTGAACGATTTATTGCGGGGAGAGCTCCCTGGCAGAGAAACTCGTATATCGTGTAAATTTTTATTTTCTTCATTATTATTATTTTTAATTTTTGACTTCAAAAATTACACACTGGTCGTGTGAAGCAATAAGTGAACTCTCAACTCTAGATGAATAAAGGCAGTGCGACATGCGCGCTGCGGACGGCGCAGAGCGGCTCATAAAATTCTCCCCTGTGCTCTGTCGGTATATCACAAGCGCCATGCGACGTTTCAAAATTACAGCCGCCATTTCAAATACAATTCAATACTCGTACTTTCCATACAATTTTCCGGTCAGACTTTTATCTGAGCCCGCTTTGTCAAAACATCATTTTTGCGGTTACTGCTCTCTTCATTATTACGGCAGCAGTCTCTATACTCTCCCTACAAAGGTACTCTATACGAAAAAAATAACTTAGCGCTAAGCCCTAACACTTTAGATCAAATATAGCCAACTAAAGGCAGCAGGCCGGCTGAGCCCTATAGTCTGTGCGGCTGCACCCCTAAAGTTTTAGGGCGGACCCTAAAGTTATAGGGCTCAGCACAACTATCTTTAGTATGCTCCATTTGATCTAAAGTGTTAGGGCTCAACACTAAGTTGTTTTTTCCGTGTACTTCCTTGAAGTTTACGGCCCCGAGGCGCGAGGCCTGAACCAACTTTCCACCCAACGTTAGCTTCACCCGCTTGACAAAACCCTGACAATATAATATTGCTGAAATATTTCTGATTTACAGTGGAAACAGCCGAATCGATTCCGCCCAATTCCTTGCAGCAGCAGGGATGTGGAAAGAGCATGGTCGGGCAACGTCACGAAAATATAGTGGGTGGTGAACCTGCCGAACTCGGTGCCTGGCCCTGGATCGCCACTCTGGGTTTCAAACTCGGTTCCGATGATTTCTTTTATGACTGTGGGGCATCACTCATCTCTGCGCGGCACGTTATCACCGCAAAGCACTGTGTCTCCGAATTACTGTAAGTGTTGCCTGATATAACGATGCCCAAAATGCGAAACCACGTATGGTCATTGCGGTGTTTCAAAATTTCCGCTCCTATTTTATTTTTTCGGAGAGGAATAAGCCAGCTTCATCGCTTAAGATTTTTACAGAATATTCTGCTGACAGAGAAGAAAAATCAGGACATTTCCAAGAAATTACGTCGACTAATTTTCCAAAGAAACAGCAAAGTATGACCAGAATTCTGCTGCGTCACAAAAGGAGATGCGTGGTTTTTCACTTTGGCCATCGACAAGTGTTCCTTTAGATAGTACAACGCAAATTACCGTTGGAGTACCAACACTGCTAAGTTAGGTACTATAGTGATCAGTATCGTCCAAATTTTCTGAATCGAGTTTCCTTTGAAATGTGACCGATGTAATTCACATGAACTGAGTGATTCCACTAAAACAATGAACTTATGTTGTATTTGAACAAACGAAAGTTGTGAGAGAGCAATGATCCTGCGCCATCCTGCGAGAGAGCGTTGTCCTACAACCCTGTGCAAATTGCCACCTTTCTTCGCCAACAGCTGACCCTAAAATTCTGTTTTTCTCTATTGATGACATACTTGTGCCAACATGCAAAGATATCGTAACAGCTGTCATGTCTACATGAAACAAATGAGTCCCTTCTCGTGGTACAGATAAATGGATTTACGGTTGTGCGGATTTTCGTGCAAATTTCAGTGGATTTTCTTCATAGTACGGAGCAAATTCCTAGAAATTTTCAAAAGTTAAAGTTCTTTCGTAAAAATTTAAATCGCCCAGTTTAATTTGGCAATAGCTGATGTGGCTTGGTTCCTTTCTGTTAAACGCGGTCCAAATGTCACCGAGTAAAGTGGCACTCGAACCATTTCGAAGAGACATCTGGCTGATCATGGACATCTTTTTTCTATTTTCTTGATCTACTTCTTTACTTCTCTTTTTTTCTTCGCCCTTTGCAACAAGGCAAACCGAGCAGAGCCCAGTTTAGTTGTCGGAACTATACCCTTCCATGATTTAAACTTTCAAATCTCCAGGGATTAAGACCGCGTAAACACTGTCTCTGCATATACACCTGTCATTTCGGCATTTGTCGCCAGGAGGATTCGAACTCAGGACTTATTGGCCCTGAGTTAGACGCATTGACTACCAGGCCAATCTAGCCGGCTAAAAAAATGATACATACTTATCTACCTTATCTACCTAACTGGCTGGAGGACTTAGTCTCATCATTTCCCGGTCAAATGCACTTAGGTTCATTTTTCAAAACGTCAGTTCTGTTGTTTCTGTTCTAACTGATAACACGGCAGATCAGGCGTGCAAAATGTGCTCGAGTTAGCGAGTCATCTCGCGGCAAGGAGCCGGCCACTAGATTGATATAATATGGAAATCAACGTCTCCTAAATGCCCATTTACCTAAAAAAAAAAAAAAAATATGTACTTTTGGTGATATTTTAATAATTAATTAATTAATTAATTTTTAAACTTTGCAGTTCCTTCGTTCGACTGGGAGATTTGAATCTTAGTCCAGATGTCAAAGATGGAGCTTCACCGGTAGACTACATAGTTGAGGAAGAAATCATGCATCCGAAGAGTGATATTGCTATTTTGCGCCTTCAAAAAGATGTTACATTCACCAGTAAGTTCTTTTCCAGGTCTCTTTTTATTATCTTATATTTTATCTAATAAGGGAAAAAATTAAACAAAGTAATTATATGAAAAGTGCACATGATTCAAAAACTGAGAAAATAGTTTGAATGCAGACTCGGACTGGCCATAAGACCAATCTGACGAGAAAACGCGACAAAATTTCTCATTTTCTGAGAGAATAGTAATATTTCTAATTTTGACGTCTTTCGGTGATATAAAAGGCAGCACCTTTAATTAGTCCAGTTAAGAGAGAAACCAAACACGCAATTTGGCCTGAAACGGCGCGGCGTAGAGAGCAATGGTGACGAGAACTTGAGATGAAAAGGAGAAGCCCTCCCTCGGCGCGGCGCGGCTCGGCGGTCGGCATGTAACACATATTAGCGCCTACAAGACTCCATGAATACTTCACGCATTGCATCAAACACTGTGCGGTCAGCAGCGGTCGGCGAGAAACGCATGGCGCCTACAAGACTGCATGAATACTTCACGCATTACGCCAAATACAGTGCGGTCAGCGCGGCGCGGCGGAAGTTAAAATTATTAAACCACCTTATGTTGGTTCTCTCATAATTTTTTCGTTCATTTGCTATGAATGGAAGGACTTGTCCACACAGAGATAGGTTTACGGAACTTAATTTCCGTGCAAATTTTCGTGAATTTTGGCTAGTAGTGTTGGCAGGGCTTTCGCAAACAATGTGTCCAACACGAGTAAACGCGTCTTATGCACCCCTCCCTCTCTGGCACGTTCACTTGATGGTTTTTATTGATGTTTCGGGGCAATTTTATTGATGGGCGGCAAATAGGTAAATCCGGCCCTGATTCAAATTGTGAAAGCACTGAAATCACACTAAAAAAGTTAGAAACATTAACTCGATAATCGGTCAACTCAAAAAAATTAGTCAAATACCTCTGGCTTTTTCATGTATTCATTTGCGGTTTCTAATAAGTTGATTTGGAGTGGAAGTTAGCCATGTTTTTTCATCAATATTATCATGGGGCAACGCCCTTTGACCGCTTCGCATTCCAACCCCCCCTCCCCTCCCCTCAGGCGCGTATGCGTTATCTTATGATTTTATATTACAGAACAAGATAAGTTAGAGTTACAATTTTAATAATGAATTGATATTAAAAAAAGTATTTCTTTTGTCGAAAAGGGTGGTCATTATAATCCAAAATGTAATATGTTTTGAGTCCATATTGAACGTGTTGATTGCAGGTACTGCACGGATTCCATTTTGGAAGCGACGAAAACATGATGGCCACTAAAATCAATACGTAATATGTATTTATTTATTATTCTTATTTCTCCAGATTTGATCCAACCAATTTGTTTACCTTCTGCACCGGAGATCAAAGACAACACGTGGGCTGGTTATGAACCTTTCGTGGCTGGATGGGGAATGACGGAACCATGGAAAGTCGCCGACCGTAAGTACCTGCTTGTTTGTTTCAATTCCATTTCTTTTTATTCTGTCTTTCTTTTTTTTAAATACAGATTGGACTATATATAAAATGACTAATATATAAAATAAATAAAAGTGATATACAAGCTAATTGGATCGCATATAACAAAACGGAACCAGCGCGATTACTACATACTGATCCGTGCCAGAGCTTTCATTGATGCGATCATAATCAAATTTTATTTGTTCATCCCATCGCTCTGTCGTTAAAAGATCTAACGCTTTGCAGAGTCTCAGATTTCCAGAATCGTCGAGGAAGCATACGAAAAATATGATGTGTTATATAATAGACTTTGCCCTCGTGAAATTTCAACATGGAATCATTGGTGTTTCAGATAAAGGCAAAAATAAGATGCTTCGACAAGTAAGAGTCCCCGTTTGGGATGACCAGAGATGTAAATCTGTATACGACGAAACCCGAGGATACATCGTTGATGAAACGATGATGTGCGCAGGTCTCGCGGATGGAGGAAAAGATTCTTGCCAGGTATGCATAAATAAAGTCAAAAATCTGAGCGTAACGGGTCAATAGACGTTACTAGGGGGCTATGCCCCTTGACCGCTACGCGGCTCAACCCCCAGATGGTGCTTCGCGCTCTCTTATGACCGCCCTTCCAAAAGGGGCCCCAAGTCCACTTTTCGAGAGGCCCGCCTTTTGAATAATTTGAAACCAGTCCGCCACTCGATACAGTCTTTAGGTAGTTTTGAGAAAAATCTTTCAGGATTTTCAGGCTGAAATTTTACGAAACTCCTTGAAAACTTCCTGTCCAGCAGTTTCTTCAAAAGAACTTCAATAGTGATAGCCCAAATTTTTATCAAGTCGAAGAAGTTTCAATGACAATTTTAAAATTCCGGGCGTTAATTAAGCCACATCCGCAGTTTGGAATTGTTGGATTATAGAGCAACATTACGCCCTTATTTGGACCGCGTTCACCAGAAAGGAACCGACCCAAATTTTCAAAAAAAATTTGGTTTGGAATGTTTTTGAGATACACTAGTCGTACCATATTCCCCTGCCAAATACTCGAAGTCGAGAGAAAAAAATTAGTCCGTGTGAAGAGGGGTTCTAGTTCATTTTCTACATTGAGCCATATGGAGAAACAAAACCTCTAACTTCTTTCTCTTAGTTTCAAATATATGTGGGTTGGTTCTTTTCTGTTGAACTCGGTTAATTTGGCACCTCACTGAAACGAAAAAAATTTAGGGAATATTTCAAACATATTTTAGGTGTTTTATTAAACACCGATAGGCGCTCTCCAATTGTCTAGAGAATCACGAAACACCCGATTAATCGAGAGTTCCTTCATTTTAGCATATATGCAATTTGATCTCAGAGGAATTATAATAGTTGCACAACCCCTATCTAGTTGTCTACGGAGCGGCACAAGATATCAGGCGCCCTTTTATTAAACTGTGAGACTGTGAAAACTCGTTTTAATATTTTAAATTTTAATAAAATCATACATTATCACCTCTAGATGATTATAAACGTCTGTTGTTTTCTTGGTAGGTACGGCTGTCTTTTCCCAGATAATTCTTTATTCACTCGCTAACTTTGTACATTTATGTTTATTAGGGTGACAGCGGTGGTCCACTGATGGTTTCTCTGGGGAAGAATTCCTCGTACTACTTGATTGGAATTGTTTCTTGGGGTCTAGGGTGCGCAAGGCCGAATGTACCCGGGGTTTATGTGCGAGTCTCGAAATTTCTTGATTGGATTGAGAAAGTAACGAAATAATTTCCTACACTCAAAATTTTCTTCTAAAAAATGGTATTTCTATGTGTAGCACCTCATTGAAAATTATCAATGTGAGCAGTATAATCATGAATCGTCTATATTTTACTTATAGCTATCTAAAGAACACGAAAGTGTAATTGTTTGATGCTTGTGAAGTGGAATTATTTGATGGAAATCATACGTATGTAATCTGCAAAAATACAATACTTGTCCATTTATTTATTTAGAATTATTGCGATACTTTTCAAAAACCTAGCTGGTCAAGTTTGAGAACTTCTGAAATGGAGGGACTCATTCTGTAAGTAAGACTCCTATGAACTGTAACGATAAAATTGCTGATGGTGATATTTATTGCAGGAGGTAGTAAGAAAAAATCAATCAATCAAGCACGGAGTCGAAATATTGAATTTACGAGCCATTCCCTGGCGAAAACGTCCAAAACATCATCTGACTCCTCGGAGACGAGGGATCTCTTTGCAATTGCTTCTGAGTTCATATCAATTCGTCATTTTTATTGAGATTAATTCTCTTCCTTTATAAAGTCACCTTTGAGAATAGAAGTACCCAAAGGTTGTCAGAATACTTCTACTCACGGTCCACTGGTCTCACGGTCACAGATGCAGTACAAATCTCACCTCTTTCAACCGACGTACAGACTTAATAGGTTTTACCGAAGGAAAAGCAGTTATTCTAATTGAGGGGCTTAGAGGACGCATAAGTGCAGTTTTTACTGTTCCGAGAAATACGTTTTTGAAGTTTCGAAACTACCTGGATCCTGGGCGGAAAGAAAGATCAAACTATTTGATACTTAAAAATTGTAATTTGGCTGCAAAATCACAGAATTTGCAGTAAAACTAGTTTTCCTTGAAATCATTAATATCTTAATTTTTTCAAAAACTGCACTTAGGTATGCCTATACCCCTTGTCTTCCAAGCGCCCCCCCCCCCCNTCATTTGAGAAGAGTTGCCACCGGTTGCGAATGGTGTGGAAACAAAAACGCCTACAGTTTCGGAATTATGCAATATCGCCTTCCGCTGAGCGAGAATAGTTGTATTTAGGCGATGATATTCACTTTTCATGTTTGCGAGAGCAAAAGCAATCGTGTTCTACAGCGATGATCGGTCCAATACAGGAGCTCATAGCGGTGTCCTCCATAGAGTTTTTTTGACTTTGCATGTATGTATTTATTATTTATTTCTGTATTCATTCGCTGAATTTTATGATCCTCGAAAATTATCACCGCATAATTTCTTGCAGAGTCTTCGCCACCGTTCCACGATAGACTGCCGAGGGAACTGTTCTTTTTCTCTGTCTCTACACGAAGGCCGAGCCCGAGACCTGAAGAAAGACTAATATCCTGTCGTGCTAAGGAAAAACGCCGTATAAACATTCGAGAATTGCCAAATTTCCGTGTATAAAACATGTGTTTTTGAGGAGACTTATGAATATTTTCTCCTGCAATTTTCGAATAATTTAGATCTAATTACAAAAAAAATTCTCTGAAAAATCGAATGTATAATGTACACGTGTTTTCCTGAAAATTCGTTATCAATCAAAGTAAATTTGGCAACTGACAAAGGTTCATACGGCGTTCTTCCTTATAATGGCAGTATTATCGCCTCATTTCCGACGCGAGCCATAAAGTCGTTCCGAAACTCTACGTGGCCTCAAATTATTAAATGGTCCACAAATCCGTTTTTCTGAGAAGGCATTGGTCGTTCGCTCTGGCCTGCCCAATCGGATTCAGTTCATATCAATCGCGCAATGCTCGTTCTCCTCACAGTCTACATGGTGGTTGTAACTTCGCTCAGCTATCAATAGACTGATTTAGTGGCTAGGGTCAGTGTAAGGACAGTGGGTCACATTGTACGATGGGCCATCAACGGTTTTGGTGAAATTTAGTGATACCGGTGAAAAGTTATGCAGTAGCGGTGTTTGTTCACATCCCAAGACCTTGTCTTCACGGGATTTGTTACTAGTCCAGGCGCTTGGTAGCTAAAAATGAGGCTACCTGGAATTTCGGGTGCACAGCGATTTTTTTGGCTTACTTTATGTTTTTTAGGTCGCTAAATCCGAATCTGAAGTTTCCTACCGCGTATCTGGTGAGCATTTTCTGGCCATTATGTAAAAATGGCCTAAAAAGGCCTTTTTTTGCGGTTTTTTTGATATAGCGGTTACGCATGAGAAAAAGTCCTGGATTTAGTTAATGTTTTGAATAGCTGACATAATTTGAAAGAAAATGGTGTATACCTACATATGCGAGGTTTGCTTAAAAATTGAGGAAGATACAGCATCGTGAACATCGCGCCCATTCACATTTTCGCGGCGCACCCGTCAACGCGCGATTCGGCTTGCCGCGCGCGCTGTCAGCTAAGTTCCGAAGCGTTCCAAAGTTCCGAGATCCGAGGTTCCTCAATTTTTGAGCAAACCTAGCTTATTTATATACCATTTTCTTCCAAATTTTTGTCAGCTATTTAAAACATTAACTAAATCCGGGACTTTTTCTCATGCGTAGCCGCTACATAAAAAAAACCGCAAAAAAGGCCTTTTTAGGCCCCTTTTTCAAAATGGCGGAAAATGCTCACCAGATACGCGGTAGGAAACTTCAGATTCGGATTTAGCGACCCAAAAAACATAAAGTTAGCCAAAAAAATCGCTGTGTACCCAAAATTCCAGGTAGACTTACCAGGCGCCTGGACTATACGGGGAAAAATCCCCCGTGTAAAAGTAAGTCAGCCTGACGTCTGGCTATGTTTCATAAACGATTCTGCGTCTGACTGATATCAGCCCGAATCAGTCTGACTCAGGTTAGTTTATGAAACATAGCAGCTGAATCATTCTGACTGAGGGTAGTTTATGAAACATAGCCTGACGTCAGGCTGACTCGCTTTTACTAGGGCCCCCTTACGAGGTCGGGAAAAATATTGAGTTAATCAATCTTCTTTCCTGTACCAAGTATATGGTTCTTGTACTCCTGAGGCCTTGTCTCCACAGGACGTTTCGTGGAATTTGTCCCACGGGATAATGTCACTTGCGAAGTAGAGTATCTGTATAGCGAGAGTATGGACAGATCGCTTCATGGAGGGCTTAGGGCCCAAAAGTGCAGCCACCACTGCCAGTCTGCAGATTCCAATTCTAACCAAGATGGCCAAGAATGTACATAAATGAGCGATCTTCCGCAAAAATGAGTAAATTTATGCAAAAACTAAGTCGCAAATACGTGCTTTATAAACGATGGTTCGCAACAATTGTATTAATAAATCGCTCTGGATAATTGAAAATCATAGGTTGGCTGCATTTCTGGGCCCTAACTTTATTCGTGGAGGCATTGATGAAGGCCTGATGGATTTTCGGAGTTTCACATCTATCCATACTCTCACTATACAGGTACTCTATTGCGCGAATTTGGGAAAAATATTGAGTTGATTAATACTAATCACAGTATCAACTGAGAGTCCTCGTGGAGTCCCAGGAACAACTTTTAAAAAAAAGCAGAAATGTTGTTGGTTTTTTCAACGGGTAAAAAGCCCAGAGGTTTCATTCCTGCGATTCGAACTTAAGAAAAATCCCGTGAACCGTCCCGTGGAGACTTGGCGTAAGACCAACTGAGAGAGGAAGAAGGAGTGAGAGCAAATTGTGCGATATTTTGTTGTTTACTCTAATATCCGTGTTTGTCTAGTAAAAGTAATGTGTGTATAGTTGTCAATCGTGTTCAAATATTATTTTAATCTCAGTTAAATACTCGAT
Source organism: Bemisia tabaci (assembly GCF_001854935.1). NCBI lineage: Eukaryota > Metazoa > Arthropoda > Insecta > Hemiptera > Aleyrodidae > Bemisia > Bemisia tabaci. The sequence continues at coordinate 2,061,763 of NW_017566832.1, read as the reverse complement.
TTTTACAAATTTGTCGCCGGAGCGTTCGAGCCCCGTCCCGTGGAGACGGAAATAACTGGGAAAAATCCCAGAAGTTCCATTCCTGCGATTCGAACTGGGGAAAAATCCCATGGAAATGTCCCCTGGAGACAAGGCCCAACAAGACGAGCTTTAACAGAGCACGTGCCTCTTCTTTACGCTCCAGTGGCGTGGTGTGAATTGCGATATATCGATTGTTATGCCATTTAAACCTATGTCAGAGAATCGACTATTAAGGTGTTCGCTGCAAACACCCTGCTTAGCGATACTTTTCCATAGGTTTAAATGGCATAATAATCGATATATCGCAATTCACGCTACGCCACTGTTACGCTCTAACTTATTCGCAGAAGTCACAAAACTGATGCTCCTCTGCTGGTATTCAACAGGACTCTAATCCGTATGGGAGTCAAAAATCGGGTACCGTCTATGTTGTATCGAATTTTACTCCCTGCATTGCTGATGGTTTATGAGGTCCCGGAGGGCTGCGCCACTATACATTTTTGGGGCAGTGGTGGTTCTACGGAATTTGGTAACACTATTTTTTCTGCATTTACAATTATTCCTTTAAAAAATCGGGTTACAAAAAATCGGTTCTAAATGAGACAATCTGCGGGCTGTACTTACTACTTACTGCTTTTCATATCGCAACTTCCCGCTTCCAATAACAGGATCCCTCTATTTCATTTTCCGTGGATCGAGTCAATTAGAGAGGTCGGACGGACATGAAATTTTTGAATGAAACTACAAATTTTTATGTTTATTTCATTAAATTTAAATTTTAAAGGGTGCAACTAGAAGAATATTTCACGAGGGAACCAATGGAACCGCTTTTAAAACCTCAAAGTTTTTTATGGACCAGGGCCGGATTAAGGCGGACCGGGGCCGGATTAAGACCGCGGCCACATGAGCCGCGGCCCATGGCGGCAAATCTATAAGGGGCGGCAAATTTTGCGATTTTTTTTAAATGTAGGTATAACAAAAAATTTGGATTTAGAAAAAAATTACAAACGAGAAAAGGCGACAAAATCTTTCATTTTCTGAGAGTATAGTAATTTCTACTTTTGTCGTCTTTCAGTGATACAAGAGGCAGCACCTTTAATTAGTCGAGTTTAGAGAGAAACCGAACACGCAATTCGGCCAGGAACCTTAGAGACTACCTAGACTTACCTAGAGAGCAATGATGACGAGGACTTGAGATGAAAAGGAAACGCCCTCGGCGCGGCGCGATCGGCATGTTTAACACATATTAGCGCCTACAAGACTGCACGGATACTTCACGCATTGCATCAAACACAGTGCAGTCATTGTGGACAGCGTGAAACGGATAGCGCCTATAAGACTGCGTGAATACTTCACGCATTGCGTCAAACACAGTGCGGTCTGCGAGGCGCGGCGGCGGAAGTTAAAATCATTAATCCACATTTATGTTTTTTCTTTCATAATTTTTTCGTTCATTTCTTATGAATGGAAGGCCTTGTCCACACAGAGATATAGGTCTACGAAATTTAATTTTTCCGCAAAGTTCCGCGAACTTTTGCTAGTAGTGTTGACAGGGCTTTCCCAATGTGTTCAACACCAGTAAACGTGTCTTATGCACCCCTCCCCCGCTGGTACGTTCATTTGATGGTGTTCATTGATGTTTCAAAACGAATGAGAAGGGGCGGCAAAATACTAGAGGCCCATGGGCGGCAAGTAGGTGAATCCGGCCCTGGTATGGACGGAGTTATGAGCTTTTAAAGTTTCCAAATTGTTTCCGACCTCTCCTGTTGACTCGATCCACTGTTTGGCGCAGCGCGTCTCTACATATACATGAAAGTCGCTTTCATTGCGATCTATAGCGCTCTGCGACCCTTAACCGCCACAAAACTCGGTCTTCCCACAACCCGTCAGGGAGTTGGCACTCCCTCTTTTCATTTAGAACCCCTCTTCGTCTTCTCCCAGGAGGAACCCAATCAAGCATCTTTTTTAGCAGCCTTCATGGAAAAAAATAGGGTAAACGACACTACCAGCGGTTGGTTAAAAATGCGCCAGCTACCGTGCGGTAGTTACGATGACTACCACGGTGGAGGTCACAACTAACCCGGTAGTTACATCAACAACCATGGGTGTCGACTTAACTACCCGGTTAGTTATGACCTCCACCGTGGTAGTTATCGTAACTACCGCACGGTAGCTGGCGCATTTTTAACCAGCCGCTGGTTGTGTCGACTACCCTATTTTTTTCCGTGTTTCTTCCGTTATCCGTCATCATGTTAAAAGGATGACGGAAGAGATAATATACGTTATATTCCTCCCTTAAATATTGCCGCTTTACAGAGAAAACAACCGCCTCGATTCAGCCAGAGTCTCCGCGGCCGCCGGAGCAGCAGGGATGCGGAAAGAGCATGGTCCAACAACGAAGGATGATTGTGGGTGGTGAATCTGCCGAACTCGGCGCCTGGCCCTGGCTCGCCGCTCTGGGTGTCAGCGTCCCGAATGTCACTTTCGATCTCTCATGCGGAGGATCACTCATCTCATCGCGACACGTCATTACCGCCAGGCATTGTCTTCATAAAAGATACATGTAGGTGTGTCAATAGCTTGCTGAAAGTGTTCCGTCAAAAAAGACAACACGAATTCTCGATGGAGCACCAACACTATTGGGTTACCAACCCAAGAAGCAAAATAGAATTTTTTAGAATTTTAGAATCTGTGTTCCAAAATATCACAGACCTACAGCCGGCTGTAAGATTGCCAATAGCTTCTACAGCCGGCTACACAATTTCTTATAGCCTTTTATAGCCGATGGCGATTAAGCAACAGCCAGGCGATAAAGTGTATGTTAAACGTTACTAATTACGGATGCTAGGACTTGGTGAGTTTTTGGAATACTGCTCTCTTTTCGGACCGTAGTATCTTGATTTACTTTTGCGAGGAAAGCTCCGTGCTTTTGATGGATGCCTGCCATTAGTAATATATTAGAGCGCCTTCAGTTTCGTATGATACTGTGCAATACCTCTGGTGTGAAATAGTTGCTTCAAGGGCCGTGGCACGCTGCGGCGCGGCTCGGCCTGAGGGCAGCCAACGCGAAACACGCATTGGCGCCTACAAACCTAACAGGGATACTTCACGCGTTGCGCAATGCGTGAAGTATCCCTGTTAGGTTTG
>NW_017566832.1:2036162-2058586 GCF_001854935.1 Bemisia tabaci | reverse complement strand
GAGCGCCTTCAGTTTCGTATGATACTGTGCAATACCTCTGGTGTGAAATAGTTGCTTCAAGGGCCGTGGCACGCTGCGGCGCGGCTCGGCCTGAGGGCAGCCAATGCGTCGCTGCTCCGCTTTGTGTTAGGCTCTGATATTTATTCTCGCGGAGTCAGCGTTATTCAACTCATGATTTTGAAATGTTTGCACATCCTGTATGGATTATTCTCATTTTAATTGATGAAGAAAAATATGTATTAAAGGAAAATATAATGTGTGTTTCGTAAATATTATGGTGGTTCCGTATCAAACTTAATGATTTCCAAAGCACACGAATTTCTACACAATTTCTTATAGCCTTTTATAATCGATGGTGAAAAAGCAAAAGCCGGGCGATAAAGTGTACAGCCCGGCGATAGGAACCATAGCCCGGCTGCATAATTTTTTATCGCTTCGTGTAGCCCGGCCGTACGATTTTCTCCGCATTCTACAGCCAGCTAAATGAATTTTTGTAGCCTTCTTTAGCCGGCTATAAGAATTCCTATGGTATTTTGAAACACAGCTCTTATCGCCAATTTTTACCAGGGTAATTATGCAATAGACATTATTCTCAGAATTTATTTGAATGAACACTGAAAATTAAGATTATGACAATCATACGATGGTGGCTAGAGGTTGGCAACGACTCAGACCAAAACGGTGCTGCCTCGACGGATTTAGGTATTAGGTATTTGGGAGACACAGCCAATAGGCTGTGGGTTGGGTAATAAAACACATGCTGATAATTGAGCATTCCGGGAATTTCCGGGATTTAAATTGGTTGAGATTCAACTGAATTTAGTGAATGGGTCTAGTTGGTTGCAATCGACGAAAGCCTTCCAAAAGTCTATTTACAAACGTACTTCAATGAAATTTTTATACCAATGATGTTACTTTTGAACTTTGCAGCTCCGTTCGATTGGGAGATTTAAATCTTGATCCAAATGCAGAAGATGGAGCTTCACCAGTAGACTACATAATTGAGGAATCAATCGTCCACCCAGAGAATGATATTGCTATTTTGCGCCTTCAACAAGACGTAACATTCACTAGTAGGTTCTATTTTACATCTGTCCTTTAACGATAGGAAAAAAATTAAACACAAATATTTTTATACAAAAATCGCGTGTAGTTTGAAGGAAGTAAGAAAATAGTTTAAAGTATAGTATCGGTACAGAAACTTGAAGTACTAATACCTAAATAAAGAAAAGCTTTATTTTTCATAATTATTCATGTCCCAGGATTTTATGCGAGAACTTTCGATCGGCTTCCAATACATATACTTCTTCTTTGATTCGTTTTTTATGAACTTAGTCCATTAGTGATCCGATTCAATGTTCTTGAACGTTCAGTAACGTATGATGTATTTTCTCCAAGCTTTGGGTCCTGCCTCATCAGGCTCCAAATTGGACATATTTCTGCCAAATGGAACCATGTGCATTATGACGTGAGCCCAGTTATGCATATATTCTTATGAGTCTCAGGGCTCATGTCTTAATGCACACAGTTCTGTTTGGCAGAAATACGTCCAATTAACGGTAGGTTGATTTACATTTCCGACCAGGCACCAGGCTTTTGTCTAACTCTTCAGCGAAACAAAAACACAAATATTGTGTGATGAGCTGCGTGCTCGACTTTTCTAAAATAACCATGAAACGACCTTGCCGTATTCGTCGTTCTTAGATCAAAGATAGTAAGGGCCGCAGTCTACATATTTCTAAGACGGCAACGTTTTAACACATTGAAAAACCAAAGCATTATTCGAAAAATTGACACCGTTACAATAAAAATCAGTAATAGGCACATCGTCACGATACGCAACGCTGGAATTAAGTTGCAGAGCAAGAAGGAACAGGAAAATCGCTTTTAGCTAGTGGCTAGTGTTGAATGCGACGAACACTCATTTCAACTCCTGGATGCGATGCAACTATTCGGGCTCCGAGGATGTCCGTGTTGCATACGCACGGCATTGAAGGCGTTTTGACTGTCCAGGGCAGAGACAAGAGACCCTCCACTAGTATTTTGGCCATGGTGGAAGCTTTTACTTTCGGGACTTCAGCATTCTACTGTTGACTTACCTACATGGTTGATGTTCAACAACGTGTTGGCAGTTTCGTTTTGCAAACAAGCCGAAAATGGCCGACGTTTGGGAAAGTTGTTTGGCTCATGACGTCATCCGAAGCTCATCATCGACCATGTAGGTAAGTCAACAGCCGAAACTAGCGTGATGACTGTTGCTCCCTAATAATTGTCCATAAGGAATTGTTGAAACCCCGAAAGTAGAAGCTTCCACCTGTCGCTAGGAGGCCAGTGGAGGGTCTCTTGTCTCTGGTCCAGGCACTCACAACTTCACCTACGGCCAGCGGCGCACAGTGAGTCGAGTCAAGTATCTCGAATTTTCGACGTATTTTCTACTCTACTTAGGTACGTTTTCAGTGCCGTGCAGGCACCACGAATTCGGTTTTGAAAGCGGCGAAAACAAGGTGAACATTGGAATTTATCACCATGTCATGTGATGTTTATCATCTTTTCTTTCCTTTTTACCAGATTTAATCCAACCGATTTGCTTACCTTCCGCGCATGAGATGAAAGACAATACCTGGGTCGGTTACGAGCCCATTGTGGCTGGATGGGGAGTAACGGATAGGAGTAGAAGCAGTGGTAAGTACCTGCTGTCTCGTTGTTTCCAGGAAAATTGCGGTCACAGTTTTGGAATTATGAATGTAGGCATCATGCTCTCATCGTTGAATAAGGAAATCAAGCGCGCAAATATCCGAACTCCGAGCTAGGTATGCGATGTGGTATCTCGCCGAAATGAAGGAAAATCTTAGATTTTCACTTTTCTCTCAAGATTTTGATTTTGGCCATTTTGCTCGCATCGCAGAATCCGAAAATCTAGCTCGCAACTCGCAAGTATGCGAACTCTGGGGCATGGCCGGTCTAAAGTTAGTTTCGCCTCAAGACCGCTAAGATTTTTCAGCCCCCCTAGACTTGTCAGTAGTTGTCACGCGTCGTCCGGTGGTCGTTGCGAGGGAATATCAGAACGTTTTATTTTTAAATACCTCGAAAAATCAAGGTCCCGCGTTATGAATTCCTTTTCCTGAGCAGCCTTTTCACGAGTAACCGCGTACCTTTGTTTCCGACGGCACTCACCCCCTCCTCTTCCAAGACCGTCTTTTCCAAGGCTGGCACGTCCTCTGCCCCACTGACCGTAATTCAAATCCCGCAACTGGCAATTAAATTTGCCTTAGTGAAATTTCACCATGGAATCATTGATGTTTCAGATTTTGGCCGAGATCAGATGCTCCGACACGTTAAAGTCCCCGTTTGGGATAACGAGAAGTGCAAAGCTGTATACAGCGGGATATCATCAAAATTCCTCATTAATGAGACTGTGCTGTGCGCAGGTTATGAGAATGGAGGAAAAGATTCGTGTCAGGTATGTATAATTGAGGGGCTTGGGGGACAAGGCGCATAGGTGCAGTTTTTGAAAAAATTGAGATATTAATGATTTCAAATACAATTAGTCTGAATGCATATTCGGTGGGAAATTCACTCTCAAATTACAATTATTAAGCATCAAAAAGTCAGTTTCAACTTTCTTTCCGCCATGAGGATCCACATAATTTCGAAAGTTCAAACACGTATTCCTCAAAATAGCAAAAACTGCACTTATGCGCCTTGTCGTCCAAGCCCCTCAATTGAAGGCGTAATTCCGTTATTACGATCCAATAGACATCAGGTGTGATCGTCTCGGAGGTCGCTAATTTAAGGTCGAAACGATTACATGTAAGATTCCAGGACAACTGCTTCAGAAGAGTATATTTTTGGCGAATATATATTCGAGTATCATTACTTAAAACGCCTGTACTGAAGTCAGACCGTCTAAGAGGTATTTGCAAGTTTCATATCGTCGGACCCAAAGATATGAAACTTTAAAGTTTGCAGTCCTAAATAGGACGTATTTCTGTCAAATGGAACTAAGCGCCAATTTGAGTTCCTTTTGAGGAATTTAGAATGCCGGATAGCGTGTTCTGTCAAACGGAACTAAGCGCCATGGAAAAGCATTGCGAGTATAGGGCGGAATGAACCCGACACCCGGATCCGCCGCCAATCCAAGCCCCCCCCCCCCATACCTTCCTCTCCCTATGGCGCTTAGTTCTGTTTGACAGAAATACGTCCAAAAAGTGGGCTGGAATGTTATGACATTTCTTGAAAATTACAGTCCAGAATATACATTGAAAGAAACCACGAGTGCGGAGGAAGCCAATTTGAACAAGGAAGCATTTAAGATGATTTCAAGTCAAAAACTTTTCAAAGGGAATTTCATAATTCAGGACAAAAATCGCCCCTTGCCTCATTGAAAGATAGAAAAAAATATTTTTAACGATATAATTTTTTTTTCTTTTCTAAATCATGCATTTTAATCTTACATTTTTGGATGACACGTGTTGTTTCCTCGTAGTCGTAGGTACGACTGCTTTGTACCAGATAAATTGTTTCATACAAGCTAACCATGCATACTTTCATATTTAACAGGGTGATAGCGGTGGTCCCTTGATGATTCCTTATGGGAAAAATTCATCGTATTACTTGATTGGAGTTGTTTCATTTGGTAGAGGGTGCGCACGGCCGAATGTTCCTGGGGCTTACATGCGAGTTTCGAAATTCCTTGATTGGATAGAAAAAGTAACAAAATAGTTCCTTTTCCACAAAACTGGCATATTATTAACCTATGATCCATGTATAACAGCTCATTGAATAATACTCGTAAGTGTATTAGTCATAATCATGAACCGCACTATATTACTTATAGCTTATTTAAAGACCACGAAAGTGGTATTGTTTGATGTTTGAGGTGCATTCTTACGATTAAAGATCACATGTGTGTAATTTGCAAAAATGCAATACTTGTAAAATTATTTTCAACTAGCTGCTTCACCTCACTTCGCTCACCTCCGCACCTAGCCAGGGAGTCCACTCGCCCCTTGGACCCCCGATCTCTCACCTCGCGAGCCTGGCCGCTACGCGGCCCAACCCCCGGGGGGCGCTTCGCGCTCTCTTAGGCCCCCTTGGACAAGAGAGGGACCAAAAAAAAGTGTAAAGATTTTCATACCCGCCTCTTCTTTGTCCTATCTCCCTATATGGCCGGGAGCAATTGGACCAATAAGAATCGTACGAAAAAAATCGTCATTTATTTCAAACTTTGTGCGCAAAAATATCAAGCAATATTTTTCATAAGAAAATTAAGTGGAGTCGAGAATTTTTAAACACCATAATCGATAGTTTCGCCGCTGATATATGTCACACATGACTGGTTCTACAACAAATACAGATAAAATAAAAATACACAAGTAAGGCACTTAAATCCATTTAATTAATAAATTAAGCTATGATGCAAAGGAAATATCTCGGAAACAACATGTAAAATATATTTATATATACATGAACATCTTCTTAAAATTTGAAAATAGTTACAAAGTGAAAAAATTAACCATTGAGCATAGTAAAATAATAATAATAAAAAAAAAAATGATGAAGAAAAAGAGCACTAAAAAAGAAAGCTGTCATACGACTTCACTACGCGAGATTTATACTAAATTTTGTTAAGATAGAAATAACTTTTTATGAATTAGTGCATTGAATTTGGCACAATAGAGCTTCTTCACCTATTACAATATTTACAAGACAAATTTGTTTCCTTCCTCTTCTTCTCCTCCTTATTTTCAGTTTTACAAAGGAAAAAGTACGATGAAGAAAAAGTTGCAAATATTATGCGGGTGCAAAGAGGCGACCAGACCCACGAAATCCTTATGGAAGAAAAATACTTTTTTAATTACTGATATTGACGGTGAAACTCCCAAACCATGTATATTGTTGCGGTTTTTTAAAATCTCCGCTCCTACATTATTTTTTTAAAACAGAGAAAGTCAACATCGGGTCCTTGAAGTTTCTACATAATTTTCTTCGCACAGAGTAGAAGGCCACGGCAGTTAATAAGAACTGCTGCCGAGTAGTTTCCCACCTAAAAAATGTAAAATAACAGGAGGTTTGCAACGTCGCAAACTAAGATAGTTGGTTTTGGAGTTTCGCCGTTTATGTGTTGAAAAATAATTAGCCAAAGTTTAACCGTTCTAAAAATACGCGGATATCAATGGAGGCAAAATAATCGAGTTAACGGCTAAGGAGTTCAATCGCTTGCGACATAGCAAAGTTGGACTCGAGTAGTAACCCTCTCCCCTCACGTCCCCCACGCACCTGAATTTTGAGTTAGCACCTCTATTATGTATGCAATTCCTCTAGAATTGGATTTAACAATTTTCTTTGACAGAACTGGACGAACAGTTAATTTTGTCACATGGTGCGCCTTCAATGTCACAGAATACGACAAGTTAAACAAAGACAACCTTTCATTAGGATTAAACAGCGTGATGGAGATATTCCAGAATATTACAGCTGTTTATAAATTGTTCTTCACCCTTTCCTTTTTTCCATCCTCTTCTTATTTGAAAAATCAAATTATTAGAAAATAATTTTAGAAGAGTGATCCAGAAACTTTGGAAAATCATTTAATTAAAATTTGACACGTTTTACTTGATAAAAAAATTTGAGTACGAGAAAATGAGGTTTTTAAAGAGTTTTTTTACGTATAAAAACTTCCTACAATCGTATACAAATACTCTTCTAACTTTTAATTACTTTTTTTTTAATTTTCAGAAGGTAAGTTTGTAGGTAATTCAACAAATTACGCAAACGCACGCATTTGCAAACTGCATGGTCCATGCTTGTCCATGATCATCTTTGCATGGAATATGTACAACTTGAATGTAAATTTTAGGTCAAATGTGATTTGAAAACTTTGACATGATATGCCCTTCTTCACACGTAAAAATCCATTCACTTTCATGCATGAAAATACCAAAAGGGTTTAAAGCGTACTTTTAAGCTAAACTTTCTCCTCCAAGTCATCTATACTAAAATTATTATATCAAAGTATGCCTCATAAATATCAGCTATTAATCCTCTTCAAGAAGAAAATTGCGTTCCCCTGGTTTTTTTACTTTCTTTTTTTCTAGCACCGGGAACGTTTACCATCCATACCGCAGTGTAATTTACAACAACGAGAAGCTATCTGAATTAAAAAATTCGCTACGCAATCGTAACTCGTAAGTCTTAAAATTCAAACATGAACATATGTTTATATAAATTCACATTTTAATGTATTTGTACCTAATATTTACAACAGATTTTTAGAACAAGAACAAGAACACTCTTCAGTTACCGAATAGGGAACTTTGACCCACATGCACTTGTACTTTTTTCGCTTCTTCATCTTCTGGTACTCTTTCGTCCCCTTTTGAGGCGTCATCGTATTCTCGGGCTTTTGTTTCCTTTTCTCGTCTGGCCTCCGCAATCTGTAACAAAACACCTCGGATATTAAATATTCTTACGATATTTTCTACGTCATTTCGTGGGATCTGTACCTGATACGCAGCCAGTGGGGCAGGGCTTAAGGTGCTCGAGCCTTTAGCCCCCCCCCCCCCCCCCCCCCCCCCCNCAAGAGCAAAAAAAGGTATTTTTCAAAATAAATTCCGGGAGAGGACTCCTGAACTCCCATATTCTGCAGAAGGGGCTAACCTTTCTCACCCGGCCAAGCTGTGGTTAATAAATGTGGTTTAATACTTTTAACGTCCGCCGCTGCGCCGCGCCGGGCTGATCGCACTGCGTTTGGCGCAATGCGTGAAGTAATCCTACACTCTTGTAGGCGCCATGCCTTTCACGCCGACCGCTGCTGAACGCACTTTGTTTGACGCAATGCGTGAAGTATTCATGCAGTCTTGTAGGCGCTGATATGCGGTACATGCCGACCGCCGCGCCAAGAGCCTCTCCTTTTCATCTCAAGTCTTCGTCATCATACTCACAGGAAATGCAAGATTTTGTCGCCTTTTCCCGTTTGCAATTTTATTTTCATACCTACCTACATTTAAAAAAAGTGCAAAATTTGCCGCCCCCTATATTTGCCGCCATGGGCCGCGGCCCATTTGGCCAACCCCTTGATCTTGCCCTGATATATAGGCAAAAAGTCAATTTGGCCCTTAAAAAATCTTCGATGGCGCCTATAAATCGGGCTTGATGCGCCACATGGCTCTTAAAACTCAAAGGTGAGTTTCGAACACTGTTTGGGAATTTTGGCTGAATTACCTGCAATGCCAGCGAAGGATGTTGATGACTTTGAGAGTGCTCGGAGTGCAGGACATGCCGGGAGGCCAACTACAGGAAGCCTGATCGTTGATGCACTCTCCCTTGCTGATCCAACGGGGCCAAAAGTAGGGACCTAAATCCACCCAGGCAAACCGCACCGGGCACGTGGCCCGCCGGACCAGCCACTGCTTTACCAGCTCCTTGTACTGATCAGGCAGGTTCCCCGGCAGTTGTAACAGCTCGTCGTGGCTGTGGTTCTGACTCACCAGAGCCCGTAGTGCTCTTATAGTCTTTCCTTCCGCCTCGCCTTTGCCTACCTGTTCGCAGAAACGTGAAGGAAATTAAATTATTGAGATATAGAAAAGTTAAAACATAAAAGTTAAACGGTACGTTAAGTCGTCCCCTGGACGAAACAACCATTGACGGATCCAGTGAATTGGCAACATTGCTTTTCTCCATTTAAACCTAGGGATATGTATCGATTGTTAGAGGGGCCAGGTGCTCCGACAAGAATCGATTATTTAACATAGGTTTAAATGGAGGGAATCCGGTGTTGCCAAATAGCTAGATCCGCCTCAGGAAACAACGTAACTCCATTCAAAGGTTGCAAAATTGACTCATGCAATTCAATTTTTCTACGAGAATGGACCGGTGCAAATTTTTCTTCATCTCAAATTTTTCAAAAACTGCACTTATGGGCGTTATCCTCCACGCCCCTCAATTGGTGACGGATGGCATCATTCGGTTCGGCGCAAAACCGGAGCGTTTGAAAGCGGAAAAGTTGCGCTTTTTAATTGAACTGCGTATTTCTCGGTTTCCGAGGTACTTTGTCACACGTATCGACGGTGTACGTCGGCAATCACATAACTCGGTTTGCGACATCGCAGACTTCCTATCATACGAAAAACTACTCAACGGCAAACGGCGCGAAGAAATTTCTGCGAAAACTTCAAGGAATGATGTCAATTAGTTCTCCTCTAAAAAAATAACATGGAGGCGGAGATCTTCAGACACCGCAAACGAGACATGTGATTGCGGATTTACACCGTCGATATGCGCAATTTAATTGTGTGCTTCGATATGCGCATCGTGCTCTACGCGTTACTTATCTTCAGAAAAATATATTTGCAAGTTATAATTCGTTTATGTTCTAGTGACCCATAACCTAAAACATAACGTAAATAAACGTAAATCCAGTCATAATTAGAAAAGAGGTAGAATACTGACCAGGGATGGGACAGTTTGTTCTTTTGATCGCCGCATCCACTTGTAATCGAAATCCTTGCCGAGAAGTTTCATGAGATGGGGCTCGAGGAGATCCTTACGGCGAGGTTTCATGACCGACTTGCGGGGGTTCTCCCAGAACTTGAGCGGAATGTGCATGGGAGAGTTGCCCGGGCCCAGCAGAGCCGCTGGAGAGGCCCCTATGAGCCCCGTGTTGTCCTTGCTCAATGACGACCCTGCACACATGAAAAGAAGTCTCATTGCACGAGAAACTTTCCTTTGAAAATAAGACTCAGGCTCGGAAGCTCTACGGAGTATGAATAAAAAAATTCATGGCGCTGCACTGGCGAATAAAATTAAGCACTATGTCGGAAGTCGACGCATACACCTAATTAGATCTCTGCCCTTGGGGGGAGGGGGGACGGCTCCTTGAAAAATGATGAATCCCCATAACCCTATAATAACTCCACTCACGGGAAGGGGGCCTGAGAGATACGGGATAATCCCCTTCCCCTTGTGCGAAGGGGGGGGGGGGTTAAAAAGGAGCCTCCCGTGGAAAATTTTGAAAAACCGACTGCACTTCAGATGCATTTTAAGATTACCGCGACGAAACAGTTCATTTGCAGATGCTATTGTACTTGTTTCATCGCGACTAATTGTATGGAGTAGGGGAGACTCTAGAAGTGTACTATAGTAGTTATGGATCTCTCTTGTATGAATTATTTTAAATCAAATAAATGGAAATAGTATAACAACTTAACAGTAATGACACNGGGGGGGGGGGGACGACTCAGCGGTCAGGAAGCGTACCTCCTAATTTCCTTGATCATCACAAAAATCTATAACGCCATGAATCAAGAACTACGTTGAGGATGTTTGAAACGAATGCTGCCGTGCTAAGGAAAAACGCCGTGTTGACCTTCAGGCGTTGCCAATTTCCTTTGATAAAACACGAATTTCTGGGTAAAATTAAGAGTATTTCTTCCAATTTTTCAAATACTTTCGTGCACAATTTCCCCTGAAGTTCCTGAAAATTTCAAAGAAAAATGTTCATAACTTTTCTCAAAAATAAACATTTTATCGAATGAAATGTTGGCAACTCTCCAATGTCCATACGGCGTTTTTCCGTAGCACGGCAGAAATCAAAATGGGTTTGAGGGAAATATAACAGAAAGAGAGAGACAACTATGATCCAACTGAATCCGTCTCAATCTAATGCTACCAAAAAGTCTGTAGATCCGCGTCCCATTTACCTCATCATCACATTTTAGCTTTGCCACTTTTTAGAGAGTGGTGCAGTTTACATCGATAATATACTTTTCCTCACATGGGTCCCAGATCGATAGTATCAATGATTGTCTGGAACGTTTCGTCTGATAATCTGAATCGTGCATCGTGACAATCATAAATCTATTCATTTTCATCGGAGACTTTAACGCAAAAGTAGGAAAATGAGCGCATCGCGGAGATGAAATACAGCACACGTATGTATTATATTCTATAATATATATTAATAAAATAATAATGTTATATCGTAAGAGTGAGGAAGAACGCCGTACGAGCCTTCAGGCGTTGCCGAATTTCCTCCAACAAAGCACGAATTTCCAGGAAAATTCATGAGTATTTCTCTTTTGATATTCCAGAGTATTTTGTTCGTAATTTGATCTGAAAAGTCTGGAAATTGCAAGGAAAAATATTCATAAATTTTTCAAAAAGAAATATTTGTTGAGAGGAAATTTGGAATTCTCGAATGTTCATACGACGTTCTTCCTTAGCACGGCAGAATACTGTACGTGGAATCGTGGTGAAATGGGTGAGATGTTTATAAAGCATTTCCCAGTTCCTAATTTCTAAAAATTCTGTGGCCGCCTTTTCAACACTGATCCATTACTTACTTACTTACCGATTTTCGAGTACCTGACCACCCGACGACCCATGAGGAATTGTGGATGAATAAAGTAAAAGTCCTGCAAGAATTCCTAGGATAAAGCGCACGCGCAAAAATTATTCCGATTTTCCCAATTTTCTCTTCATTTCACTCGCTTCGGCTAGAAAAATCATCGTATGAGTAAAAATCCTCTAACTTACTGAATGCATATGAAGGAGAGGGTGTCTTGTTAATGTGGTCTGTCCGCTTAGGAACGCTGACCTCTTCTGGATCTTGCATTGCAGACGAAGAGACTGTCGCGTAAAGACAGCACCAGCATAGCCACTGCACGAACATCATCGAGCCCTGTAAAATAAAACGTGAGACAATTATGTTCAGTTTTCAGTTCTTTACTTGGAGAACGATGAAATTGTATGACAGTCCCACCCGTGCATAGTTCCGTTAAGCAAAAATACGTCCAATTAAAGTACTTTGATTGAGACCGCAAATAATTAACATACGGCAACACCGGGATGCGAGAAATGTGGGAACAAATGGGGGAGAAAACAAGTGAACCGCTGAGTCCAGATCCAGAATCCTACAATCCCAAATTACCCGAAAACATCAAACGTGCCCTGACGACAATCAACCCTCTTAAACTGCTCCACTGACCTCGCATATTAATTGAGCCGACCTATCTCGATAGCCCTGTGCCAGATTTCCGTCGATATTCATATTTTTTCCCCGAGGGGAAATAATTTATTTATTGATGAGGTATACACTGGAAAAAAAAAACACATTGGATCTAGAATCCAGACTCTTGAAAACATTGACAAGAAAAAGGACTCTTGATTCAATCAGATTTAAGCTTTCAAAAGGAAATCCGCTCAAATTAAGAGGCTTGGTTCTTGATTTACCTAAGCTTAAATCTGATTGAATCAAGAGTATTTTTCTAGTCGATGTTTTTAAGAGTCTAGACTCTAGATCCAATTTGTTTTTTTTCCAATGAAAGGTAGCGGGTTGATTTATTAAAATCGATAGACAAAGCTATAGATAGGAAAAACATAGGACAAAATGGGTGATCCTATTGGTGGAAGTGGGTGGTTGCAATGGACAAAATATATGGAAGTATATGGAAATGAGTAATGGACTAACTAATAGCAACCTAGAGTCCCTACAGTTAGTCAATCATTTACCCCTTTAGTCCATATGAACCACCTGTTCCAACCAATAGGATCGCTCCATACTCCCTACGTGTTCTTTGTCTATCTTTCAATAATCAGTCCGTAGAGTAGAGGGTGGGTTCACATACTCCAATAACGCGTGCTCGAAAAATCGTATATTTATCCGTTGATCTGGCAACGCCACCGATGACCCTCCTCCTTCGCATTATCCCTTTCTGGCTCGAGCAGCCAGCCTGTCGCCACGACGAGGACGAGGACAATGCGTCGCCCGGCTAACAAAAGGGCATAACTCCTCGTTGAGGTGAGCCCGGAAAAGCACTGAATCGAATGGACGGCAGGGTTCCTTGCGGAGTGCAGTTACGCCCGACGAGTGAGGCTAGCTGGAGGCTGGCAACGCAGAATCGGCACTTTCACCCCCCGTCACCGAATTTCGAGTTTCGGGAGGGGTGCGCGCAGAGACCAACGAGGCTCTGGAATTCCACATTTCCAGTTTATTGCAAGAGGAACGTGATTGAGACACCAAGATTCCGACTCCGCACGCTCCTCCCACGATCCCCGTCGGGGATCGTGGTTGTCAGATTGCCAATTTGTGATAATTAACCCTCATGGTATGCTGCCGTGCTTAGGAAAAACGCCGTATGATCCTTCTGGCGTTGCCAAATTTCCTTCGACAAATCACTAGTTTTCAGGGAAATTTGCGAATATTTTGTTTCCGATTTCTCAGAGGATTTTGTTCGCAATTTAATCTAAAAAGTCTGAAAATTTCAATGAGAAAGATGCATAAATTGATTATATGTATACTAAATATTTATTATACTATTACTATAATTCCGGATTTTGCTGACCAGGTTGTACTGGCCTACGTCACAGGGTACACAATCCTCAAGATGCAAACACCTCCTTTTTTTCCTCTATGCGAGCGCATCCCTTGTCAGCCAAACAACTTGGTTCTGATTAACTCGAATTAGGCTCTCGATCTGACAACTACGCTCCGCGCTACGTAGGTGCCTGGAGGTGACAATGTTGTACATGAAACGAAATATGTCATCATTAAATTGCCGACAGGGAATAAAATCCCTTGGACGACGGTGCGTGTGATTGGTCCGCATCCGATTTCACGCCGCGCTGCTATTCTGTCGTCCTAAGGTAGAACATCATATCAGCTCCAGAATGTTGCTAAATCTCATCTCGGAAAATTTTTATTTATGAAGCATGTTTTGAACATTTCTCCTTGAAATTTTAAGACATTGTAGATCTAATGAAGATGTTGCATGTGCGAGGAATTTGCGATTTGACAGTTGATTCTTATGTGAAAGTTTGCTAGAAACACAATGGTCCCACTAATTTTCTCTGAAATCAACTCCCAAGCTCAAAAAAACCTCTCAAGTTGAGGCCAAAGTGGAGGCATATCTCGCCCTACCCTGATAGTCCACCTCTACATCAAAACAAACTCTCCATGCAAAGATAGGGAGCAAATACATTAGCAGGGATGCCGTGGTTTCAGTTTTAAAGTCCTCAAATAAAGTGGCAGTTCTGTCAATGTATTTGCTCCCTATCTTTGCATGGAGAGTTTGTTTCGATGTAGAGGTGGACTCTCAGGATAGCGTGGAATATTCCCTCCATTTTGGCCTCAACTTGAGGGCTTTTTTTGAGCTTGGGAGTTGATTTCAGAGAAAACCAGTGGTACCATCGTCTTTCTCGCGAACTTTTTCATTAGAATCAACAGTCAAATCGCAAATTCCTCACACATGCAACATCCCCATTACAAGCAAATAAATTCTCTGAAGAATCGGATGAAAAATATTTTTAAATTTTCCCGAAAATGTATAATTTGTAAAAATAAATTTGGCAACGTTTGCAGGTTCATACGGCTTTCTTCCTTGGTACGGCAGTAGTATGATGCATGAGAATTTTTTCATTCACACACACCTCTGCCTTTCCACCTTACCGCGAACGGTTCAAATTTCATTCAGTCTTTATCCCTGCTCAAAATGCAAAGAATGATTAAACACGATTTCTCTCGGTGTAGTATTTTCTTCGGATACGTCTTCAATTCCAAAATATAATAAAAATCTTAAAAATGTCCGTTTATAATCCTAAACGAAAACCTCCTCATTTTTCAGCCCCAAACAAAAGAAAGAGAGCAAAAATTACAGGAAATACATTGAAATTCACAATAATTCTTTTTTTTTTTTTTTTTTTAACATGAGGCTGATTGTGACTGTGTCGCCGCGCCGGTGCATTTTTTTCAGAAAAAATTTCTCTCTAGGTCCCTATCGCTTTTTGAAAATGCCGATTACTCCTCCATTTCAAAGGAAAACTTTTACAAACGATGAAAACATTATTCCCATGGAAATGAATTTGCAAAGAAGTTTAAACGTTACGTTTAGTCTATACTTGATCACTTATAGCGGCTTGTGTCAGTGGTTTCGATTGCGGGAAGTTTTATTTTACGCGCAAATCATCGATAAAATTCCTGATTCCACTGATTCATATGCATTGAGCTGGCTGAAAAAATTAACGCGAGTTCTTGATTTCTCCGTGGAAATGGAGGGGTCGAACTATAGGGTGAACATTTTAAGTTGGTGATGATAATGGTGTTGAATATTCACCGGGCAGCCTTGGGGTAAGGTAATGTGCATAATGCGGAATGTCTACACCGAGCGCAGGCGAATAAATTGATAGATTCTGCGCCTTCTCTTCAAAAGCTAGCCGACCACGTTTGCCCATGGTTGTCAAGCATACCAAATTGTAAAACAAATATGGCAAATATCAGAAGTTGATAAATTATAAATGCAATTATGAGTCAACTTTGATTTTCGACAGTACGGTATCAATACTATAGGGCGAAGATGGCCAGACATCTGATTCCATTTACCATACTTTTGTTGAGTGCGATTAGAGATACGGTATTTTTCAAACGATCATACTGTATGTCTCAATATCCCTCGCGGATGTTCGCGTATCTGCCTGTATACCGAGAGACTTGAACGCTGGAGTAGAAAAATTAACCACTGCCCCGCTTCCCGCTTGACATTATATCTAACTGCGACTAACGTGAGTGCTCGGCGAAAAAAAAACTTCGAATGATCATACTACGGTTCCTGTGAAACACTCGAGTTTTTGGTCGAGCAGGCTTATTACTGAAATTTATAGACAAAGCGATAGATTAAGAAAACCAAAGGAAAAGGAGCGATCCTAGCGGTATTTATAGAAGCGGGCGGTTGCAATGAACATTAGCGGTTTCGACACGACCCAATTCAATCAAAGCAAGTGTAAATTGAATGGTAATTTGTATAAACGACGACGTGTAAGCTTTGCAATATTTGTCAGATCGTGCAAATTTGAATTTTATTTTTTATCGAATGATGAAAACGTACGTGCTCATTGTTATTCAAAAAAATTTTGAAAATACGCATTTTTTAGGGGTAGGCTCTCTGATTATTTCGCCTGATTTTTAAAGAGGTCGCAGTTTTGAGAATCAAATGCACACAGTGGGCAGTTGAAAATTTAAAATAGCCAAAAAGGGTCCTAAAACGAACATATTAACAGTTTTTTAAGAGGCTTGAAATTGCTTTTCAAAGGTCATTGCTACTTCGACATTGGTTTGGAAACCTACAGAACAAGTTCATCCGGCAACGTATATTGAGGTGTGTCATGTCCTTTCACTGACTGAGATTCAGTTAATAATCGAAATACTCCCACTTGAAGTGATGAAAAAGAATCGATTGGTAGAGTGTTCGAACTCTCTGATAATCGATCCTTTTCCACATATTTAATGTCAGATGAAACAATCGCAAAACACGACACGACACTGGCTGAAGACCGTGCTAAAAGCTTTCGGAGCGGGGGACAATACGTCGTCTCCTGGACGAAAGAACGTAACTCCATTTCAATGTTGCCAAATTTCCCCTCGCAAATTGCCTATGAATCATGAGAATCTTGGGAATTTCTAACTGAAAATTTCCCTGATTTTTCTCTAGATT
The DNA here is from genome assembly GCF_001854935.1 of Bemisia tabaci. NCBI lineage: Eukaryota > Metazoa > Arthropoda > Insecta > Hemiptera > Aleyrodidae > Bemisia > Bemisia tabaci. The sequence goes on along the minus strand of NW_017566832.1, from coordinate 2,042,102 downwards.
CCAAGTAAAAAACCGACTAATTTTGGATGAAAATTGCGTACGTACATTTTTGTAAAATAAATTAATTGTTCGAGTCAATTTGGCAACCTTGGAATGGAGTTACGTTCCTTCGTGCTGCAAACGACGAATATGAGCACTTGCATGATAAAAAGCCTTCGAACGCGGGCGACGGGGACTGGTGTCGGCCGGGGGTCTGAGGGGAGGGGGTGCAACAAATGTCCAGTCCTGAAAAATGGGTCACAGGCAACCGTGATAGGCGACAAAACCAAAGGTGGAGTGCCAGCGAAATAGGCGCGATCTAGCCTTCATGCTGGCCGTGTGCTCTCTCATTAGTGTTTTATTCGCAAAAATAGGTACATGTTGCAGGCAAATTGCACGACTGAGACCTACTCCTGGGTTCGATCACCTCTTGGCGCTGGCTTGTAACAACGCCACTCAAGAAAATTAACGTTAAGTTTTTCTAGGTTCAGAGCGTGGGTGACGTTAAATTGTGATTAAAACCACGAGTAATTGCTTTGGCTGAGGGAGAAGGTTGGTTTGAGACAATATCAACGGAAGGACATGAGTTGTTCTGCCGTGCTAAGGAAAAACGACGTATGAACCGATGTTACCAAATTTCGACCGATAAAATGATTATTTAAAGATCAATTGCGGATTGGATTTCTAGCTCAGCATTGTAATTAACGCTACTTTGAATTGTGAGTAAAATTCTGTAAGAAATGCAAATAGAAAAGAGACGAGTAAAAACTCGCACTTCATAAATTTGACAAAAACAGGGTGCTTATGAAGCATTCTTCCGCATCTGTTGAAAATTTTACAATTGAGGACTTATTCAATAAAATTTTCCGCTCAAAACTTGCAGAGCAACTTTTCTCAAAACATCATTTTTGACTTACCGGTCTCTTCGGTAACATGACGGTACGATCCAAAATGCAGAGAGGTCCATGAGCATGGAAAAGAATCTGGTTTGTTGCGTCTACCACGTAATTTTTCTACATTCAGCGATCTATTCAAGTGACATTCGACAAGATCAGCAGTGGGATTTCGTTACAAATCTGCCAGTGACCGTGACTACCGTTTTGGTATCGAATTCGATACCGCTCTATCCCCCTTTGCGCTATGAGCACCGCAGTGGCGTGGCGTGCTTTGCGATTTATCGATGTTCTGCCATTTAAACCTATGGTAAAGAATCGATTACCAAGGTGTTCGCTGCAAACACCCTGATTATATCGATCCTTTTCCATAGGTTTAAATGCCATAACAATCGATATATCACAAAGCACGCCACGCCGCTGGAGTACCGTATAACCTCGCTCTAGCGTTTTTAAGCATGTGAAGCCAACATGCGGAGGTCCTCTAAAATGCCATAAGGCACATATCGACGGTGAAACTACCAAACCACGTATCTCGTTTGCGGTGTTTAAAAATCTACGCTCACATTTTATTTTTTGGAAGTAGACCAAATCAATATCATTCCTTGAAATTTTCACAGAATTTTCTCCGCGCGAAGAGGAAAAATCACAGAAATCAAGACTGGACGTTAAATAGTTTTTCATTTAAAAAATAAAGTATGACAGGAAGTCTGCGACGTCGCAAACCGAGATACGTAGTTTGGTAGTTTCACCGTCGATATAAAGGTTGCCAGTGCGCAGCGTTGTGAACAGTGATAGTTTCCATCACATACATTCTTCCACAAAAGTCACAAAATTACCGCCTGAAGAAATTTGTATGTTGGCAAGGATCTTTGAAAGAATGAGCCAGTTTTTGAACCCCCCTCCCCCCATCATAGAAGAAGAAATGTTGCGACGAAATGTTGGGAATAAACTTTGCGACAAGCCCAGCACGCATTACAATCGTTGCATACAGCTCTCCAGCGTGAGAATTCGAATGAGAGTGCAGTTTTTGAAGAATTACATTATTTATGATTTCAACTAAAACTAGTCTCCAAATATATTCAGTGAAAAATTCACTCCCAAAATCCAATTTTTAAGCGTCAAAACGTGAGCTTAAAATTTCTTCCCGCTGTAATGTTCCAAGTAATTTTGAGCCTTTAAACAAAGATTTCTCGAAATAGCAAAAACTGTACTTATATGCGCCTTGTCCTCCAAGCCCCTTATTTATACTACAATTTTTGAGGCATTTTTCGGTAAAGGGGCGTATGAGGCTTGCAATGCTGCCAAAATTGTGCAATTTTTTATAGCGTTTGTGGCGGATGAAATTCATTCCCAGTCGACTTACGTTCTTACAATAAAAATGGAAAACACAAAGCAGATTCAGGGGAAGATTCATAGCAGAACTATCGGATAAATTACTTGCAACGAGAGGACGACGTTGCACAATCTTGGCAGCATTGGAAGTCTCATAGGCCCTTTGACCGAAAAAAGCCTCCTTTTAAATACGATGCGGAGGCTTCAAAAAACTAAGAAACGTACCTGTTATATCTTATCCCGGTTTCGTCAACTTCGCTCAGCTTCCTGGGGTAAAAACTGGTTCGCTAGCACATACCGACGGAGCCTAAATGAAAAACACCGACGATCCGTAGTTCTTCTTGATGCCGTCGGAAAACAAATACATCGCGCAAGAGAAGAGATCCGGAGTGAAGCGCTCAACATGCGAGAAACGGAACAATAACGAATGGAAAACAGCAGTGAACGTCAGAAAAAAACCAAAAACAAAGGAAAAAAGCGCGATCACTACCGCGAGCGTTTCCACCCCGGTATTAAGAAAGAGGGGGCACGGTTAGGTAGATCTTCACCAGGCGACGAATTATTTAGTTGTCTTTGCGCCTTTGCGTCCGCGAAATGTTCGCGATGGAATCAAAACGATTTAAAAATAATCCGGGAAAGAGACCGGAGATCTCGGATTACCGCGGAGCGTGGAGCGGTTGGATGTCCGAGGGACGGGGGACGCCGATGCCCTGGAAGACGAAGGAGGATAAGGATAGTCGGAGGAGGATAAGGATGGTCGGAGGTGTCGGAGGTGCGAGGACCAAATGAAAAAGCCAGACTGCTTGGCGACCGACAGGGCTCCGCGGTGTCTGGGAAACACCGGCCTGGGTGCCTCCTTTGTTGCCGTCTTGTTCGGGATTCGACTTTTTTTTTTACAAAGGACACATTCGCGCATTTGCAATTCCACGCACCGGGACCTCTCTCGCTTTCGTGCCGTTCCCCGTGGGCTCTTTTGCCGGCCGCAGCAAAAACGCCGTAACTCCACTCAAAATTGTTTCCTTTTTCCAGCACGTACTACCCGACTACGATAAAATTCAATGGTGGATTTGCATGCATTTGTTTTGATTGATTCATCCAAAAGTGCTTAAAGAGCTGATTTTACGGTGTTTTTCATGATTTTTTCCTGATATGGGAAATAGTAGGTATAAAAATAGATTTAAAAGTGAGAAAATGCCCCGCATAGTGACGTCATCTGACGACATTTCCCATTTAAATACATGTATTTTTGCAGATTAGATCATTTTGTTTCCCCAATAAATAGACTGCATTTTGCAATTTGGAACTATAAATTCTAGCTCGGTTTAAAAACGACGTATGTGCCATTAGTTTCCCTATGCACATAAGGGTTTTTCCTGAAGAGCCAGACTTTATAGTTCCAAATTGCAAAATGCAGTCAAATTCTGGCTCTTCTGGAAAAAACATTTATGTGCATAGGGAAACTAATTGTACATACGTTGTTTTTAAACCGGGCTAGAATTTATTGTTCCAAATTGCCGAAATGTAGTTCAATTGTTTAATTCATGAACCAAAGGTATCCTCGTGTTCAGCTCACTCAGTAGTTTTCACTTAAGCACGAAATTCATCAAATTTCAGACACGTGCAAATTCTCTACTTCGCAAGGCTTCATTTTTTCATTTTTAGTTCCTAATAGTGTGACGGAGTTGTATTGAGAAAATAATAAAGGATCAATATTTGTTGGGGGTTTTTTGTAAAACAGCATTTTGTCCAAAAAAATTGAAATGTGTTAAATGGAGTTACGGCGTCACGACTTCGAACGGCAGTCTTTAAGTGTGACGTCATGAAACTTAACGAAAACTACGCTGATGCCTCCATCGATGGTGATCAGAGGGACCTCGGATTGGCCCTCGTTGAAGAAAAGAGCTACAGGCTAAACCTTACATTCTGGGCTCGGTTACAATGTACTTTTTTCTGCTGGTTTATTGCCTTATATTCAGTGAGGAATCCATGACCATCCATGAACTCTACTTATCTATTTAATGTCCGTAGACATCAAGAAATTGGCACATTCGTGTTCTAGGCTCTTCAAATTTTCTGAGAAGGCCGAGGAGAATCTGTTTCTGCCGATTTAATCGTCAGTTCCGTGAAAAGTCGTCGCTAGCGGGATTCGAACCCGGGGCCCATTGACCTGGAGCCAGACGCCAGAACCGCTGATCGCACTAGGCCAACCTGGCAGGAACTTTTATAGGGGACAGTCACAAGACAATATTGTAAAAAAGAAATAAAATTTCGTGTACTCACTTGTGCTATTTAACAATTTAATGGGACGCGTTTCGGGGTCAGCGACTCGCTGCCGGCTGATGATGGGGCCGGCAAAACTTTACGCGGGAAATGTTGAATCTTGGTCTAATAGTAGGGTAAGGTAAGTGAATCGAAGGTATATGCTACTTTGTTACAGACTATATCCATAAGTGACGGAACGCTGCGTTCCGTTTCGTTTCAGCCTTGGCGTGAAGTTTGAGATGAATGCCGATTTGTTTATTCGATTCTTATTGGTCCAGTCGCTCTCGGCCAGAGGAAGATTGGACAAATGGAAGACGAGTATGAAAACCATTTCATTTTTTTTTTTGTCGTTTTCTTGTCCAAGCGGACCTAAGAGAGCGCAAAGCTCCTCTAAGGGTTGGGCCGCGTAGTGGCCAGGGGGCACAGCCCCCTAATATCAATATTATCCGAGGCGCCGAACCGATACGCCCTCGGGACTCGGCTACTTCGATCTGCTCGCGCGACCATTCTAACTTTTCGGAAATTAAATTGCATATTTGACGAAATGAAGGAGCTTCAAGTAAATCCGGAAATCTCCGACAAATTATATTATGAGGAAGGCTGGGTTGATACGCCTTTGCCGACACGTCGGTTCAAATTGAGATTTGTGAGCGTTTTTTATGCAAAAATGTTTGCAAAAACGTTTCTCTGTGCAGTGGTGCCTATATTTTGACGTCGAGGCTTTCTGTTACCTACGCGACCATTTTGCCTCAGTCTGTAACTTCTAAATCGGTCGATTCTACAACCCAACGTGCACTGGGAATAAAAAACACATAGAATCTAGAGTACAGACTCTTAAAAACATCGACAAGAAAAAATACTCTTGATTCAATCGGATTTTTGCTTAAATCAAGAACCAAGCCTCTTAATTTGAGCGGATTTCCTTTTGATTCAAGCAAACGTCCGATTAAATCAAGAGTATTTTTTCTTGTCAATGTTTTCACGAGTCTGGACTCTAGATCCAATGTGTGTGTGTTTTTTGTTTTTTTTTCTCAGTGTATTCACTGTCTAATTGACATTTTTAAAGAGTTCAGAGGTGATCGCGCAATAATTGACTTTTCAGGTTTCTACATCATCTCCGTCGTCTGAAAAATCATCAATTTGACTCCAGCGCGATGAGGACTCGCCCCCACCCCTAAACCCGGTAGGCTCAACTACCTGTCCCTCAGCAGCGCGTCTTGGAAGAGCCCTCGAAGGTTCACCGTGGTCCAGGTCCACGCTGACCTGCGCGGCAAGAAACGCATAACTCGAACAGAGACCTCTCGAAATCGTGTGGTTTTTGCCCGCGTCCCTCAGGCAGTAATCGCAGTCGGTGCGCAGTTGCGGCCACAAAAGAATTAAAAGCACTAATGTGAAAAATGCCATAAATAATAGGAATCGGCCGACAGATGTAGCTGCATATTCGGCCGGTGCAGCCTCCCCCTCCCCCTTC
>NW_017566832.1:2023252-2034625 GCF_001854935.1 Bemisia tabaci | reverse complement strand
GCAGAGTCCGGTGATATGACGTAAGAAGAGAAAGCATGCGAATAGGTGGAATGTCCTGAGACCGGATATGAGGTATAAATGTAAGAGTGTAAGTGATGATGGAAGATAGGTATAGATAGATATAGGTATAGATAGATATAGGTATAGATAGATATAGGTATAGATAGATATAGGTATAGATAGGTATAGGTATAGATAGATATAGGCATGTTGGGGCACACAACATAAGGAGGAAAGCCGTATGAATTCGAGAGTTGCCAAATTTCTCTTGATAAATATGTATTTTAGATGACATCCATTCCCGTTTTTCCCTGAAATTTTCAGATATTTTAGATTGAATTGCGAACAAAATTGCCTGACATTTTCAGGAAAAAATATTCACAAGTTTCCCAGTAATTTCAGTTCTTTATCGAAGGAAACTTGGCAACGTCTGAAGGCTCATACGGCGTTTTTCCTTAGCACAGCAGGAGTGGTCTCTTTTCCGCTGATTCCGAGACTTTAACACATAAGAGTAGAAAAGTTAAACAGGCTGAACACGGTGATATAACTATTTCGACCTTCAAGTAGGTAAAATTGCATGCGGGCACTAAATAAGGATCCATTTTTTATTGGCTCAGCCATCTTCCTTGGGTTAGGGAGTGTTTTAGGTAATGAAATAATGGCTGACGTATCCAGATGCTATTGAAAATGACATAAAATCAAGGTTTTTTTTTCTTCGCCGGTATCATTCTTAACTTCAGTCAAATCAAATTGTATAGTTGGACAAGAAGGATTAGACTTATAGTCTAAATTTGAATTAGCTACGTAGAACGACAAAAGTACAACCTGTTTCCCCCTTGAAGACACTTCGATGGACAAGGGATGAAAAAAAATGGAGGCAAATCGCGGATTGAAATTTTAATTTTGGACTAAGTGGCGGGCGGTCACAGTTCCCAATAGGACAAAAAGCTGGTCTCATCCCAATCGTGACCTGGGTCGCTGACAAGTCGGCTCAGGGTCGGACTGGCTCGCATCTGAGGGCGCAGATTCTTGGCTGGTTAAAGGGGCGTAATGTGATATTTCCTGGTGGGGCATCCCTAATGAAGACATGGGTTGAGAAAATTTTGGCAAAGCAGCACAAGTTTATTCTATTTTTAGGTTCAAAGTTTATTAAGTAATCGCAAGGAGTAAAACTTGAAAAATTGAACGTATTGAAGTAACCGACAGACTTCTGAAATTAAAGAAAACATAAAAAATTAATTAAAGCCACTAGGACGTATCCAAGCACCATTATTTCCAAAAGAACCGATCCAGTGCTGCGGTTTACACGAGCCTAAGACGTGGGTCTGCAAATCCATCCTAAAAAAGAATCAGACAAGAAACTGAAAAAAGAAGAAAGGACGAGTATCAACACAGCTGAAGACAAGAAAGACGTATTCGGGCCTCTTTTTTAACTTTTCTCCCAAATCTGAGTAACACCTCATTGACTGCATATGTATAGCAGGGCATTGAGAGCTCACGCTTCGCGTCACCGCGCCTTCAATTTTTCAGATGCAGCACGGACGTCCATCGAGTACGAATAGGATCCGTCCATCTCTGCGCCGTCGTAAACGCGCATATCCTTTTCCTCCCTCTATTTCTATATTGTGTTTGTTTGCGTTTGTCTAATTCGTAATGGTGCTTCAAGCACTACGTGAGTAACATAGCCGAATTCGCGGTAGGAGGGATATGTTCGGGCCTCTTTTNAATTAATTAAAGCCACTAGGACGTATCCAAGCACCATTATTTCCAAAAGAACCGATCCAGTGCTGCGGTTTACACGAGCCTAAGACGTGGGTCTGCAAATCCATCCTAAAAAAGAATCAGACAAGAAACTGAAAAAAGAAGAAAGGACGAGTATCAACACAGCTGAAGACAAGAAAGACGTATTCGGGCCTCTTTTTTAACTTTTCTCCCAAATCTGAGTAACACCTCATTGACTGCATATGTATAGCAGGGCATTGAGAGCTCACGCTTCGCGTCACCGCGCCTTCAATTTTTCAGATGCAGCACGGACGTCCATCGAGTACGAATAGGATCCGTCCATCTCTGCGCCGTCGTAAACGCGCATATCCTTTCCCTCCCTCTATTTCTATATTGTGTTTGTTTGCGTTTGTCTAATTCGTAATGGTGCTTCAAGCACTACGTGAGTAACATAGCCGAATTCGCGGTAGGAGGGATGTATTCGCGGCGGGCCTCTTTTTTAACTATTCTCCCGAATCTAAGCGACACCTCATTAACAGCATATAGCAGAGCATTTAGAGCTCACGCTTCGCGTCAACGCGCCTTCAATTTTTCAGATACAGCACGGACGTCCATCAAGTACGAATAGTTGTATCTTTGCGCCGTCGTTTATGCGCATCCTTTCCCTCGCTTTATTTCCATGTTGTGTTTGTTTTCGTTTTCACGAGAAAGTTAAGCATTCTTTTCCTTAAAAATTTCAGATGATTTAGATGAAATTGCGGACAAAATTTTATGAAAAATTAGAAGAAAAATATTGACAACTTTCCCAATAAATTCGTATTTAATCGAAGCAAATTTGGCAATGCCTGAAGGTTCATACGGTGTTCTTATTACTTAGCACGGCTGTATAGTGCGTAGCTGTGCTCCTACTATTTGTTAAGATTTCCCTCCTTTTTGACAAATAAAAATATCGTTTTATCTCCATTATTCACCTACAAAACGAATTTAAAAATTACAATATTTCTAAACGAATTTAAAAATTACAATTACCCTCTCAACCTTTTGTAAGTATATATAATTGTGAGCATACTTAAATTTTCCGTATAATTCTTCATTCATGTCCGGGGTGATGAAATGAGTTCGAATCACAGCGCCTTTTAAAATGAAATTTTTAATTTTACTCGAGCTTCCAAGGACACTCATCATTTTAAGTATACGGCAAATGACTGCTGAAATCTTTAAAAACTAAAAAAAATCTCCCCTCATTTATAATAACAAACATGTGTTAGATTTCGACTCCTGCGTAATCAATAGAGAAATGCGTCAGGTTAGCACATTCCAAAAAGCCAACGGAAGAAAATTGGTCGGCAGATTGTATGAGAAAAAAAACAAATGAAGATCTGATCACTCAGAAGTGAATAATGTAATAAAATACGATAACAATGGCCAGCACAGCAGATGTCCGCGAGGAAAAATACTTTTTTTCTCAGGCCCGCAAACCAATACCTGACTGAGTCAGCATGGGCTCACCTGAAGGTGGTAATCAATATTGCGTGAGTGATTATTAGTCAACAGTACCTACATACCTATACATAATTAAAAGTCGTTACTGCTTGATCTCCTCGCATTAGGAAGGCACCCATATCCTTAGCGGTAAAACTAATTCAAAATTATGATAAAAAGAACACTGATGTGGTATATTTATACTGGAGGGCTAGGTTCAGCGGGTCGATTGTTGATTGGATATCGAATGACCTTGATCGATAAAAAGCATTGATAAAATAAGGATTTATCGATTATGATCATTCGATAACGATTCAACAATCGACCCGCTACAGGTCTCATCCCCGGTCGCTACGCGGCCTGTATGACCCTTAAAGGGAGCTTCGTTCCCTCTAAAGTCCCATTATTAGTTAATCTATACGTATAAGTATAGGTAGAACCGGGGCTAATTTAGAGACTGGTTCTTATCGAGAGCTGCAAAACTCATGAAAAGCGGACTGAAGGACCATTAAAATGAACTGTGTGACAAATTCTAAACGTTTAAATTGTTTAAATGGAAGAAATCATTTTCATTTCTAACCACTTGTTTATTTATGATCCTCGTATAAAAATCACCCATTTGCTAAATACAATTCTAGCTGGAGCGCACTTCAGCTATGCATTCACCACTGCAAAATTGTCAAAGGAAATCGACAAAGCCAGCAAGTATAAGGCTATTTCGATTGTAATCTTCTGTCGCATTTCTAAGGCGCAATGATACAACTATTTGAACTCTCCGGAATGCGTGAGGTATCACGCCGCATTTTAAGGCGTTTTCAAAACAGCCAAGTTCCGATACCCGGATTATCGTTCTGCATGGTTCATATTATTTTGTTTTCATTTCTAACCACTTGTTTATTTTGAATCCTCGTATAAAAACCACCCATTTGCTGAATACAATTCTAGCTGGAGCGCACTTCAGCTATGCATTCACCACTGCAAAATTGTCAAAGGAAATCGACAAAGCCGGCGTGTTTGAGGTATCACGCCGCATTTGAAGGCGTTTTCAAAACAGCCAAGTTCCGATGCCCGGATTATCGTTTTGCATAGTTCACTTCACGCAATGCGCCAAACACAGTGTGGTTAGCGCGGCACGGCGGCGGAAGTTAAAATTATTAAACCGCATTTATGTTTATTCTTTCAAAATTTTTTCATTCTTCTCTTATAAATGAAAGGCCTCGTCCACACAGAGATAGGTTCACGGAACTTCATTTTTGCGCAAAGTTCCGTGCACTTTTGCTAGTAGTATTGACAGGGCTTACGCAAAAAATGTGTCCAACACAAGTGAACGCGTCTTATGCACCCTTCTCCCTCCGGCACGTTCACTCGATGGTTTTTATTTATGTTTCAAAATGAATGAAAAGAGGGTGGCCCATGGGTGGCAAGTAGGTAAATCCGGCCATTTCCTGTTCCCTGTGTCATGGATTCACCATCCGGTAAACATTTAACAAGCGCTATGGGTCTGGGTATGTATCTGTCAAATTTCAACCGTAGATTAAGACGCGTAGTTCAAAAATGCCCTACCAGAACCGAAGATGTCCTCTGAACCGTAAAATTCATCACACACTCCCTAAAATTCCCCCAAAAATATCGTTAAAAGTTCCAGTTCCAGACGGTGTTAAGAACCAGAGGCGAGAGAACGAAAAAAGCCGACTTAAGAGGGGTCTCCTACCATTCACACCATTTCCACTGTCATTCATGAAATTCGACGGCGCACAGTGGATCGACTCAATTAGAGAGTTCGGACAAGGATTTTTTTTTTACTAAAACTGCAAATTTTGATGCATATTTCGTCACATTTTGCATTTCAAGGAGTGCTTTTAAAAGAAAATTTTACGAAGAAACCAATGAAACCACATTCAGAACCTCAAAATTTTGTATAACCGGAGTTATAAGTTTTTAAAGTTTCCAAATTTTGTCCGACCTCTCCTATGGACTCGATCCACTGTGCGCCGGCGCCTTCATTCATAGAGGAGAGGAACGCTCCGTATTTCGTGCGTAAGACAGGAATGCTACGCAGGAGCAATTGTTGCAGAGCAGCGGTGTGACGTGAATTGCGATGTATCGATTGTTATGCCATTTAAACATATGGTAAAGAATCGATTATAAAGGTGTTCGCTGCGAACACCCTATTTATCGATCCTTTTCCATGGGTTTAAATGGCATAACAATCGATATATCGCAAAGCACGCCACGCCACTGTTGCAGAGCTTGCATTGACTCTGATGCGCTTTGAGGGAGGCGGTTGGTGGCGCAAAGCAAGCTGAGGACAAGGACCTAGGGCCGCACGGATCAGCTCTTCATTCATACTCTAATTGAGTAGTCACGAGCAGTGTTGTAAAATTTGGAGGCATATATTCGGATTAAAGAAAACAACACCGAGTAATTTTGATCCTACGTGTTTAGTGGAGTTCTCTGACTAAACATGTGGACAAAAATTTCTGGAGAACACTGGAAAACAATTTCTGGAAAAACACTGGAGAAAAATTTCTACTTCGCCTTAGATTTTCAGGGTAGGCCAGAAATGATCCTCTGTGCGGCAACAATTTTCTGTCCGGAGATATCGTCGTCTCTCTGACGTAAGGGCGTATCTCGATTCTGACATGAGCCCTGGAAAACATGGAGTTATATGGACAACAGGGTTCACGTGAAAATCGAGATACGCCCTTAGGTCAGAGGAGCGACGATATGAGTCTCGTGTTGTCAATAAATCCTGCTGCACTGTATAAAGTTGTGATGAGCTCTATCTGACAATTTAGTTATGTAGGTACTGCGGCTCTATTTATTTATTTTAGTTTCAATGATTGGCAACGAAGATTATGCGAATTTACTCTCGAATTTCTTTGGAAAAGCAGTTTTTTCCAATGGAATTTATGTAGAGAATGGAAATGCGAGAGTTGGCGAATGAAAGTACGATAATATGCGACATGCAGAGAGGATATCAAACTACTTAAACACTATTGTGAAACATTTCCCCTAAATTGAGGAGATATTATGGGAATAACTCGCTGTTAGCTACTCCACGTTACTATAGGTACTTTTAGGGGCATCGAGTCAAAATTTCAAACCGCATAATCGCCATAAATAATAATTATCAGCATTTAAAATGATTCGTTTCTAAAGCTGACAACAGCCCCGAAAAACATTTTTATTTTCCGCATGATTATTAATCGTTCTCTAACATTGGAATGCTCCCAAATATTCTCTTTTAAAAAATAAACAAATTGTGTTTTTATTTTTTTGTACTAAATGATGCAAAATTCGCCACTTACAGCTAAGGTGGGGACGTGTGGTTATTTCATTTTATTTTCCCACCACCTCAAGGGCCCTTTCACCAAGACTCTCTTGCGTGTAATAGAATCGAAAATTTTGAAACATCGCAATTGAGATACCAGTTTTTGCAGTTTTAATAATGATGTGCGAAAGGGGAGGGGAATTTTTTCCCCGCGAAAAGGTGTGGACCCAGCATCATTACTTACTCCACTTTGTTACATATAGTTCGGGCCATTTCTTAGTGGTTTTTTTTCTCTCTCTCTCGTTCGTATTGCAAACTTTTAAAGTTTCAAACTGACAACGTTATTATGTGAACTGGAGTATGCGAAGACAACATTTTCAATCCCCGATCTATCGAATCTATTAATGTATCAAACATCGATTGGTACAACCGATAAATCGAGGATCGACTGACTCATTTCGATAGCATGACCCGGCCTGATTGACGAGCGTAGCCTTTGGACGTGTGTGCGTTCGTAGTTACTACGACAAAAGAAAAAGTGCTCAACATAATAAAATTGATAACATTTAAGGTCCCAACCCGGCGGCAATGTTTCAGGACCGACCGTTAAATAATAAATCAGCGGGCATACCATGTAATTAGCTCTTCCTCCTCTTTTTATCGCCATGCATTGTAACGGAGGGGTGAAGTGTGAAGCTCGGCGTGACCGGAGCGGGGGGAGGGGGCTCTAGGGCCTCGGACATGAGCATGGGGAAGATGAAGGATTTGAAATAGAACGAGCTTAGTTAGGGGTCTTCCGGACTTGCGATAGTGTATGCTTTTTTCTCTCTCTCTTTTTCACGCGGTGTACGCATTTAACTCTTCCAGCTTGTCCGTTGTCCCCTGCCGAATTTGAAACGTGCCCGACAGCCGGTCGGACAGCTTGCTTTTCGTGCTCGGCTTATCAAAGTCCGATGTTGGTTGATTCAGTTGGTAGCTGTGATCGTACTGTGTTAGGCCGTTGACAATTTCGTTTTTGTTGACTGCTTATTTATTCTTTGGAGAAACTAACACGGGATGATTTCGCGTTTCGCGTTGATGTTTAGTTGACAGATTCCGAGGGAAAAACTTTAAGGAGTTAATTTTTACGCAAAGTTTCAGGTGGATATGTTTGTATAAAATCACTCATGTGCATATTTTTATATTTCTTTGGAAGGTTTGAAACGCCCACTCAAATGCCCGTTCGTAAAAATAACACGGTAATTTCGCATTGATTTCCAGTAGACTGTTATTTTAGAGCAAAAACTTTTAGAACAAGTTCATTTTTACACACAAATTTGAAAAAAATTGTGTGTTTATTATTAAAAGTATCGTGTAAAAAGCATGATCGCGCTTTCGTTTTTACCAGGTGAAAAGTGATTTGAAGTGCGCCCGCTAAAATTTGCAACATTAAATTTGCAGCAATTACTCAACGTGTTTCGATTTTTGCTCTCTATTTTCAGTTCATTAATCATCATCATCGGAAAAACTACTCGCAGGTACAAAAAAAAGTTTTTAGCGTTAGGAAGAAGCGCTTATTTTGTTCCACTATATTTGCACCAAATTTCGCCAAACTGCTGCACATAATAAAGTGAATTGAAGACTTCTTTTTACTCTTCAGAGGCGTCTCAACAAATTCAAAGTCTGAGAAAAGTCTCCTCTGAGATAAATTCTCAAGTAGACTTCGCAGGTGAGAACTATTGTATTTTTCATCGTTATCGAGAAAAGTTATTTTCAATATCATCGATATTTGTTACAATTAAGGTTTCTGCGCATGCAAATGTCGCGAATTCTGCAGCTTACGAAGAGAAAAAGGCGTGCGTAAATTTGAACGTTTCCAAATTTCCTCTAGTAAAATATTCAATTTTAAGAAATCTATGAATTTTTTGGATGAAAACTGTAGATTCTGCGGATTATATTGTGATTGAAATTCTGGGAAAAATTTATACAGAGGCAATAAATCCTCAGTGTTCGATTTTCATCGTCAGAAATTTGGTAAAGTCTAGTTGTCCATGCGGCGTTTTCCCTAAACACGGCGGAATCAGGAGACTCAAAAAATCGTTTTTTTATGTCACCGGAAGAGGGTACTTTAACTCCGTACTGGTTCGCCTTCAATATCTAGTGTATGCAACACACGTTCCTAAATGGTCGAATAGTGGTATCATCTTGAAATGGCACGCTCACTTCGATCACTTTCAATACATTGTTTTTTACCCATCGAGAAGAGGCTCTTCACCGCCATACCAGATCGCCTTCAATTTTGAGTATAGGCAAAATAACTCCCACGTGGTCGAATTGTGGTATTATTTCATCCCATCCCCATCCTAGTCCCAGTAGGACAGTCTCTGTCAGAGAATTTGTTGCAGACACGAGAACTACTTATGTTGTTAGAATCGGGTCAACGTATTCAAATTTTCAATGACATTTTTTAAACATCGTATGAAGGTTGAATGTATCGCGCATTTATCGTTTAGTAACAGTAAATCTGATCAAATCAAGATCCTCTTTTTATTCAGAAGGAAAAGTTCTTCTCTTCTTCCTCTTGTTCTTCTTCCCCTTTTTCTTCGTCCTCTTCCTCTTTCTATCCTTATCTCTATCTATTCTTGTTTTTTGTCTCCTTTCTCTCCTTATTTTTGTCTTCTTGGGCGGGAAATAGAAAAGAAAAATTCAAAGGAGAACAGCTTTAGGGGAGCTTTTTCGTTACTGATTGTTTGTAGGTAAATGGTACAAGCGCTTGAACCCAGATTCAAACTCAACTCTCATGCGACCGAGAGGCATTTCGATAATATTGCGATACATCGCCGTCGATGAAACCGCGATTTTACTGAAATTTTCGCGATAAATTTTTTTCAGCGATAAATTCGCGATAAATCAGATCGCAACTTATCGCGATCACTGACTACTTCAGTAACACCAGCGACTCATAAATAGGATCGCTCCATTTGCGAGTTGTTACAGAATCATTCTCCCGGATCTTCTGAAAAGTCAGTCAACGCCCCCCCCCTTCTATACTTCCTGGCCTATGCTATCACTCTTTTGTTGCGAAAATCACCTTTAGAGTGACAAAATATTCGTATCTCAGTCTCAGTATCGTCTCTAAATTTGACAACCTGAGACCATCAATGACGTTCCGTAATGTACGAGACACGATGAATTAATTCAGTGTCGTCAAGTAGACAAGTCACTAACCAGCACAGTTGCCGCTCCCGAGATAGCATAGTACTTGGACAATCCGTCATACAGGGTGTCCCAGGATTAAGTATGAATATTGAAGGAGTCGATTCTTTGGGTCAAAAAAAGACGTTTTCGTGGTATAACGTGTCCTCCAAAAACGCTTTCCCTGGAGGCCACGGCCCCCTAAAGTTGGAGGAAAAAAATCGTCTTTCAAACACTGTGACACTGTTTATCAACCAATATTGATGAAAATTGGTAAATGAAGGTAATTTTTAGCACTTTTTTCATTTTTCACCTCCAAATAAGGGATAATGCATTGTGGGGGGGGGGGGGTCAAGTAGGTATCGAACCTAAAAGTGATCAAAATTAATGTTTCTAGCGACAAAAATTGATTTTTGACGGCACCTGTTTTGGACTTAGCGTTGAAAAGTATTGAGAACATGTCTCTTACATTTTTTCTCTATAACTCATAGAGTTCGAGATAATGGGGGATGAAATGGGGATAATAAGGAGATAATAGGGGGATAATAGGGGAATAATGGGGCCCTAGGGAAAGTTTTTTTAGAAAAAAAGTTTTACCACAGAACATAGCCGGATTCACCTACTTGCCGCCCATGGGCCGCCTGTATTTTGCCGCCCCCTTCTCATTCATTTTGAAACTCGATAAAAACCATCAAATGAACGTGTCAGCGGGGGAGGGGTGCATAAGACGCATTCACTCGTGTTGAACACATTTTTTGGGAAAGCCCTGTCAACACTACTAGCAAAAGTTCACGGAGCTTTGCGCGAAAGTTAAGTTCCGTAAACCTATCTCTGTGTGGGCAAGGCCTTCTATTCATAAGAAATGAACGAAAAAATCATGAGAGAACAAACATAAATGTGGATCAATGATTTAACTTCCGCCGCCGCGCCGCACAGACCGTACCGTGTTTGGCGCAATGCGTGAAGTATTCCGTCAGTCTTGTAGGCGCTATGCGTTTCACGCTGACCGCAATGTGTTTGGCGCAATGCGTGAAGTATTCGTGCAGTCTTGTAGGCGCTAATATGTGTTACATGCCGATCGCCGCACCGAGGGCTTCTCCTTTTCATCTCAAGTCCTCGTTATCATTTCTCTCTAAGTCGCGCCATTCCAGGCCAAATTGCGTGTTCGGTCTCTCTCTTAACTCGCCTTATTGAAGGTGCTGTCTCTTGTATCACTAAGAGACGACCAAATTAGAAATTACTATACTCTCAGGAAATGAGAAATTTTGTCACCTTTTCTCGTTTGTAATTTTGTTTTTATGAATCCGATTTTTTTTATACCTACACTTTGAACCATTGCAAATTTTTGCCGCCCCTCAGATTTGCCGCCATGGGCCGCGGCCCATGTGGCTACCCCCTTAATCCGGCCCTGCCACAGAAACGTCTTCCTTCAACCCAAAGAATCGCGATTCCTTCAATATTCGTACTTAATCCTGGGACACCCTGTATAACGTGCCCGTGGTGGGTATGCTACGCACACCAGCTCCACAGAAATCAGTTACTTTTGCCTGCGTTGGCAACGCCGCCTGTCACTGCGCAGAACCACTCGCTAAATAAGGTGATGGCATGGCCCCCCTTTGCGGCCTCTTTACAATTGCAAAATGCACGTAAATGTCTCATTGACGAAAACTATTTGATCCTACAATGACACTCCTGCGCAGGCGCGTATCCAGAATTTTGTC
>NW_017566832.1:2001786-2018934 GCF_001854935.1 Bemisia tabaci | reverse complement strand
TAATCTCCTGCAATCAAGTTGAAAAACATCTCATATATAACTGGAATCATTGTGAATAATTGAGTATCTGAGAACTCCACACACAGTAGGTCAGTTTTGCTAAATGTCTACAGGACTCAACATAGTTTTTTTCATGTTTAATTAAAAGTTCAGCAAAACAGCAAACACTCACTGCTTGTCACGCTTTCTGATTCTCTCTTTTCTCGAGTTTATAGAGTGTTACCTTTTTTAGTAGGTTGTGTGCTGTAATATTGTGATTTCTCCCTCTTGATGTAGGAATTCAAATGAAAGCTCACTGATATGGCTCCCCCTAGTTTTCTCTTCATAGCTCGCGTCTAGCTTCTTATCAATACTAAATCGTAAGTAATTAACCTTAATTTTTTTTAACAACAGTCCCTTTCACTAAAATCTGAAATGCAAAGTAGGGATGACCAGGAAACTGTCCTTTTCAAATACTAGCATCATATCCTGCTTCAGTGGAGTTTGCTTTACCTTAGCTGTACTTTTAAAGAAAGTTTCATAGCAGCACTGGGTATATCTATTGCCAGGGGTTCAAATTGTATATTTTGCTTCAATATTCATCAGAAAATATATGCGTCAATCAAGTAATCGCTACGCTCCCCAAGTCCTTTATATTGGAGAGACTCCGTAAATATTGACGGTCTTGCTGCCTAGTCTTGGCAATCTAGTAATCTTATAGGGAAGGAGTCCTCCCTATTTATGATAGGATTCCATCTACAGCAGTTAGAATTGCTTAAGGTTGCTCTTCTAATTAGTCTCTCCTTCTGTGGTGTGGTATATATGTGGACTGTTTAAGTACCTTGGTCTGATTTGTGTATCATGAGTGTGTTTAGCCTTCGCAAGTGAAACATCAGTGATATTTTCACAGAAAATTTCTGCACGGTGTGAAGAATCGTTCAAGTTAATAGATATCCCTTAGTATTGCCAAGGGAAAGTAGTTTCAAATGAAATGCATGCAGTTCAGGTACTCTCGAATTTTAACACTATAACCCTCAATCGCAATCGTCTGATCATGTTTGTCAACAAGCCTCATAGAATTTTTGACATCCATGAATTCCTTAAATGTACATGAATTTCTAAGTACTCCTTTATTTTCAAAATGGAATTAAGTCTGTGAAGACATAAATCATGATAGATCATTCTTATCCCCGTTAAGATAGTTACAGCTTGCCACCAGGATATGTCTAAGTATATGCAACTCTTCCTCTCAGGATATCTTGGACGGTCCTGTTTAAAATAGTCACTTCTTGTATCCCTTTTAAGCAATTTTCATGAAAAGCACACAAATTCCTCTCTTTTCTCAGAGGTTGTGGTGTTCACACCATACCTCCTTCTCTCTAATCTAAGTAATTAATAAATTGTGTTCAAGGTTGTAGTGTTACAATTGTGTTTGTTTCTCAACTTTTAGACTGTGAAAGGGACTCTACAAACATGAATTTTGCACTGCACTTTAGTTCAGATTTCAAGCTAGTAAATAACCTGTAATGAGTTTCATTGAATCGATTCTCATTTTAAGAGAAAATCTTCATAGTATGGTGACATGTATCTAAACTAGTCTGATTGAAGCGAGTTTGAGGCCTGTTCATCAGAGACAGGGTAGAAAGTAGAGCCCAGCCCTCCAAAAGCTTACTGATGATGTAATTTTAAAAAAGTTAATTTGAAAGAAGAGGAAATCTGAATTTTCATCTTGGAGCAAATATGTATACGCATTATTATTACTTTATATTTTATTCACTGGTTTCAGGATGCGATTCAACAATTCCTGATGCAAGAATCATTATCTTGAAATGGGGTCACTATTGAGTCTTCTGTCACGAGATGAATCAAACTGCTGTTCTTATCAGAAGTATGATGTATTTCTGGATTTTGAGAGTAAGTTTACAATGGAGAAAATTCACCGCTATTATTGATCATCAAGAAAACAAGACAGTAATCCACCCACCTAAGTATTTTTGTTTTTTTTTCAAATTACTTGGAAGAGGTGATGGTAAGTTTTTGTGTGCCTGCACTTCATGTCATTAGAAAGACCATAATTTGGTGCTTTTACTCAGGCACTACTTCGTCAATCTTTTAATCTGTGGATGGCAATGCGTCAGTTTGAGGGCAATTTAGTGTAAAGGTCTACCTGTGTAATAATGAAGAGATTGCTGCATTGCCATAAATGAATCCTAATATTACCAGTATTGTCTCATATTACCTTTTATCCAATTGACGCTGAAAAAATATTTGACTCCTGAAAAAAATTGATATCTTTAAGTTGGAATAATTTTCTTTTTATTTTTGTATTATCCTCACAGATGCACAGCCAACGCCAGATGAACGACTCGTGTATATGGAAGTGCAATCTGTTCTAGAACAATGTGATATAATTTTAGATGAAATTCAATGCTACAAAGGCGCTGGGAAAGAAATTCGGGAAGCAATAACAACGCCCACGGAAGAATGTCAACTGCGAGCTTGGAAAACAGTGATGCCTCTTGTTGCTAAGCTCAAACGGTTTTACCTTTTCTCAACAGACCTTGGTATGTCCTCATGAGGAGTCTATAGATGCATACTATCTAATATGCTTAAGAATAATTTTAATAACTCATCAAAATAACCACATCTTAAAATTGTCAGAAGCATCTGAACTGCCAGTAGAACAAAAAAGTATTCAGAGAAAGACAAACCTATTTTAGAAACATTCAAAAGCACATTTGTCTTTCTCTTGAACTTTTAAAGAGCGATAGACGATTAAGTTGGCAACCTTGGGCAGTCAAGAGAGGTATAATAATCCCTTAATCCTGAACTTTTCCTCTCCCATCTCTCTCTCCCTCCCATTCTTTCTCGTGTATTTACGAGTATTTCAAAGGCAAAGAAAGAAAAGGTCTGTTAAATTCAATAAATTATCACAAAATCATCCCTAAAAATGCTTCATTCTTAAAAAATAAATGAAGTAAATACAAGAAAAATGCACTAAAACGTGGAATTTAAGACTGCATGGCAAAATGAATATAACCAAGACGTTTCAGGCCAATTATGTACCCACTTTCAACTGGAGCAAAAGCTAAAAGTCAAAAAAGATCAAACAAGAAAATGAGCATGCAACTGACGGAGGTAGGAATTAGTGCAAACTTGAAATTAAATAAATGGTTAAAATTGTCAAGTAATTGTTTTTCTTTTTTCCAACTTCATTGTTTTTCAGAGAGAATTGTGCCCATGATCCTGGGTGAATTATGCAGTGGCAATTCAACTCCAACCCAGCATTTAGATTCGCAACAAGCCTTAGTCAAACAGTTCGCGGAAATTTTAGAATTTGTCCTTAAATTTGATGAGTACAAAGTAAGTCGTTAAAAGCTTCATACTTTCCCTTTATTGTTCTTACTGTTTTTTTGTTTTTTTTTTGGCACCTCTAAAATATTTGGAATGGACTAAAAGTATTAATTCTAAACTGGCAAGTTGAAATCTATTAAACACAGGAAAGTAGTTGAAGATAAGTTGGCAGCCATTCATTTCTGGCTGTCTATGCAATCAATTGTTGCGCATCCTCCACACATAAGGGTTTCATTGCTATGGATGGTGAAGTTCAAGTTCCTAAGATATTCATTAATCGATAAACTGTTTAGATAATCAAAAGCCAGAAACTGCCAAATTTTCTGAGATTCTAAAAGCTCTTCTTTTTTTCTCTTATTAATCAGTTCAGGTATCTTAAAAAGTTTTGTGAAAAAATCAAACGAAATGTTCTTTCTTCCACAAATAATTTCTTTTTAAGCAAATAGTATGCACAGGTCCATAATGTGCATATATTACAGAAAGAATGACCTCTCAAAAACCAAGCTAGTGTAAAAACTCAGAGTAAGATTTAATTTACTGAAAATTTGCTGCATAGTGAAAGTAGGGCTCTCGCATTTTTTTATCATAATTTTTTAAATATTTTGGATTTCTGTTATCATGTCGATTTTTTATTATTATTATTTTTCCTTATGTGAAGCCAAATGAACCAACTTAAGAAGAACCTGTAATCTGTGCCTTTGTAATGGAAGCTTACTTAAATTGGGCCACATCTTTCATCATTTGGGACTTATCTAGGCTGTTTTTTGACCCCTTTTTTTTCAAATTAAACTGTAATTATACTGTTTAAATTAAACTTATCCTAAATTACCAATTTTGTCTGCTGAGCTTCCTATTACTATCAATTGCCGCCTTGAAGTGTCAAGAATTTTTTCATTTGAGCGATGGAATGCTAGAATTGAGTTATCTTAGTAGACCTTGTCCGTTACTTGTAATCATCCCCGATGATCATAAAAAATTTATTTTCTAAGATCTTTTTCCTGTTTCAATCTTGCAGATGAAAACACCTGCCATTCAAAACGATTTTAGTTATTACCGAAGGACCATAACAAGACAAAGAATGTGTGACAATGAATTTTCACGACGTGATGGGAAAGAAGTCAGTAATGAATTAGCAAATCGTATGTCTTTGTTTTATGCACATGCAACACCCATGCTCAGAGCCCTCAGTGATGCAACATCAAAATTTGTCTGCGAGGTAATCGATTTTTCCCTTATTTTTTTTTTTCTTTGCATGAGTTTTAGATCAGAAACCTCAGGGAGCGCTAATGACGTGCTCATACAAAGGGGTTCATTTCCACTTTTTCCTAAATCTAGAAAATGGTGTTTAAAGTTTGGCACCATTCCTTCTTCACTTATTCTGATTTTTGGCTGATTTACTGATTCATGCCAATTCCTAGTATCCTGTAGCTCTCATCTATATTAATTATAATTCCCTTCTCTTAAATCAAAACTCGAGGGTTAATTTTTTTGTTAATCTACCCATTCGCTTTTTACATATTGAGAACTCAAAAAAAAATGAATACCGCCCTATTGATAAGGAAGACAAGCGCTCGTAGCAGATGTTTTTCAATTATTCCAATTTTTTACTGAGAGGTGTTAATTTGTGGAACAAATTAATAAGAACTAGCTCTTACCAAAAACTTTCATTTTCCTTTCGCTGTAGGTACACCCCCCTTTTTTTACTTATCAAAACCTATCAGCCTAAGTGATTATAATAATTGGATGTTTTCTTTTTTTTACGCTCCATGCATTCTAGAATCCGGAAATTCCGATTGAGCAAACAACTGAAATGCTGAGCACTATGACCAAAGTTTGTCTTAGGATGCTGGAAAATCCGTGAGTACTTCAATAGCGACATATTTTTTTTCTCTAACCAAAAGAGCAGGTTTGCATAATAAAGTACTTTAAGTCTGTCTTAGCTACTATATTTTTCAAGTTTTCTACCCTGTTCGTTTTTCTAATTTTATTTTCATTATTATGTCATGGAAGTTGGGGCTTTGAAAAGCAAGAGGATAATCAGACAGTCTGCTGAGGAACACAATAGGTCCTATTCTAGAAAGACTCACCGCATTTCTGTTAATAGCAGAACGTACCTACTAATTTGTTTTAAAATATAATTTAAAGGCTTGGATGGACCAGGGGTTACTTTTTGAACCCATGTCAATGGGTGGCGCCAACCAAAGTTTCACAATTATTTCTCCTTTCTTTGATTCTGCGATAAGAATCAAAGTCTTCTCATGTTAAAATTTTAAAGTTTTAAAAAAAAATGGTTCATAAATATTTAATTTTAAAGTTACAAAGCAATGCTACTCTAATGTTGAAATTTTTTTGGATCAGATTTGTAACATAAGAACAATTTTATTTGACAGGTCCCTGATTTCTCAGTTTGAACGAGAAGAGACACGCCTATTGGTACTGCGAGTTATGGTCGGACTAGTAATCCTTTATGATCATGTTCATCCTCAAGGGGTTTTTGTGAAGGGCAATGGAGTTGATGTGAAAGGCTGCATTAAATTGCTGAAAGAACAACCATCCGTGCGCTCAGAAGGACTGCTCAATGCCCTCAGGTAAAAAAAAATCCTTTTTTCATGTAGGCTTTATTGTTTAGCTCGTACCTAGTACAGTAAGACCTCGAATTTTTGGATCACGATTTAACAGATTCTGCAATTTAAAGGATCGATCCTCCGGTCCCTTCAGCAGGACCGACTAGCGCGATTTAGCGGATTCCGCTATTTAACGGATTCGGCCTCCGGTCCTGTGAAATCCGATAAATTGAGGTCTTACTGTAATCCTAAAAAGTAATGTCGGCCCTTTCAATTTTAAATGACTCCATGGCAACGTTTAAGCACTATTCCACTTGTAGATTTACTTAAGATACCTTTGTCACAGATAGGTGGGTACAACAATATCAACATGACTTATGCTTTAGTGCAGCAATGTCCAGACAGCCATTACAACTCTAAGTCAAATCTGCAATCTCTGAAAAACAACAAAAATATATTTTTTCATTTCTATCCTCTAAATTTTTTCACTGTTTTCCTCTGCTTTTCGAACAATTTTCTTTGAATAGGTACCTATTCAAAGACATTATTTACCTAGGACATATTTTTTATTTTCACCCACATATTTATAGAATGGCATTCCATGAATGTTACTAAATTAGGAACTATGTTTTCCAAATATTGATCACAGTTATCTTTGATTTTTGCCGTCCAAGTGCTGTTGTTTTTTAGTCAGTTACATCAGTTCAGGATTCCATCAGATATTACCCACCCTGTCTTTCCATTCCCAGTCCTCAACTGGAAAATTTTTAATCATTGCAAAAATTTAGGAAACTTTTTTTGATCTGCAGTAAATTCAGCAGCAAAGCTTAACAATTGTTCCTCAACACTGGATCTGCAAAAATGGGAAAAAGTAATAGAATCATCGATTAGGACGCTTGTTTGCACCATGTTGTAGAGGAAGGACTGTTATGCCAGTGTTGCACCTCACAATTGGTTTTAATTCTATTAAATGAATCTAAGCAATCAGTGTGGGCACAAATTGATATTTCTCAAAAGAGTGACACCCTTTTAGAACTTCAGTGACATCATGATCGAAGCAGGTCATAAACAATGGAGATGTTGCATGTGTGAGGAATTTGCGATTTGACTATCGATTCATTTGTAAAAGTTCGCAAGAAACACGATGCTGCCACTGGTTTTCTCTGAAATCAACTCCCAAGCTCAAAAAAAGCTCTCAAGTTGAGGTCAAAATGGAGGGGATATCCCACGCTATCCTGAGAGTCCACCTCTACATCAAGATAAGCTCTCCATGCAAAGATAGGGAGCAAATACATTAGCAGTGTTGCCATGTTTTCAATTTTAGAGTCCCCAAATAAAGTGGCAGCCGTGTCAATGTACTTGCTCCCTATCTTTGCATGGAGAGTTTGTCTTGATGCAAAGGTGGACTCTCAGGATAGCGTGGGATATCCCCTACATTTTGGCCTCAACTTCAGAGCTTTTTTTGAGCTTGGGAGTTGATTTCAGAGAAAACCAGTGGCACCATTGTGTTTCTCTTGAACTGTTACATATAAATCGATAGTCAAATTGCAAATTTCTCACACGTGCAACATCTCCATTCTGATAAGAAGTGAGGAAGTCAAAAAAAGATGAAAGCAGGTAGCATGATCCATCTACAAAAACCTGATGACATGCCTCTCCAACAATCTAATTTCAGAATTTTGTGACTTAACCAATCTGATGGAACAAAAGGGGGCAGAATGTAATAAGTCAGCAATGGAAAATATTAAAATGAACTAGATAGAACAAGAGGAAGTTTTGCAGTTTCATCAATAGTCCTGGTGTTTTGCGGTCGTCACAAATTGCATTTTCCTTGTAGTTTGTACCTTTATTCTTTTAAGTCTTGCATTGCTTCTCTCCTCTTTCGAAAATATAAATAGGAAATAGAATATGAAGAGCTTGTGAAATAATTCTCAACGCTCATACTTAATTGCACTTTAATTAAACGTCAATGTGAAAAATCTAAAAATAGCAGCCGCAAGTCAAAAATACCTGTTTAGTGATCTTCAGACCTACGCTGATTTTTTTCTTTTGCCACGTAAGTGATAGAAACTGATTTTTACCTTTTTTACATTATCATGTCTCCTTTTCTTCTTTGCTTCAGGTATACTACAAAGCATTTCAATGAAGAAAGTACTCCTAAGTATGTTCGAAATTTATTGGCGGCATGATAATGGATGTGACTTATTGGTAAGTAATGATTAAGGAGGCTCTCGTTTTCTTTTTCCTTTTTTTTATCATAAAGAGCACAATAAAACTGCATTCAATTCTTTACTTCTTAATGACAATTCGATCACATTTATTTAAAAGTAACCAGCGTGGTTACAGTGTTTTCAAAATTGTGCAATTTCTTCTTTTCTTTTGAAAATACCTAATATTTGTACAGTATCTAAATTTACACAATTATTTTCCTTTAAAATTAACTACTTTCCAATGGGAAGCCAAAACTATTTGCCATTCTGAAAATTTTTTTATATCGTTTTGAGGAAGCAACCTTTTTACAACATAATTGCACTGGGTCCTTTTTCTTAAATGCGATCCGATTGATCGCTCCGAGAAAATATTTTCTCAAGAGGTACCATCGGCTTTCTATAGCTCCATTGCAACGCACAGACATAGAGAATGAACCAGTAGATAAGGCACAAACTGAAGGATACTGATACCTGTTTCTTAACGAAAATTTCACTCAGAACATAATTTGCACAACAAAAAGTACTGAAATCAATTCCCAACTTAGATATTAACGTTTCTAGTTTACAATGGTCGTAGGAAATTTCAACACCCCGCAAACAAGAAATCAGAAGTCTACTTAAAACAAATCGCGCACTATAAAGATTTTGGCAGTTGAGTAATAAAGGAATGTCCGTCGCCTGCTTTGTGTTGCTCAAAATGTTAACATGCAACTGCTGAGCCCAAGCACTGAGATTAAGGTTGCCATCTTTTCATACTGTAGATACTGCTACGGTAATGTTTAGTGCTGGATTTGTCTCACATAAACATTTATTTTTTCATGAGTGGGAAGTTTGGATTTACCCATCAAAAAATGTTAAATATTTTAGTTAGGAGTTAATTTCAGTAATTTTGGTTGCACAAATTGTGTTCTACGTGAAATTTGGATTAGACAACGTGTATCAGAATCCATAAATTTGCACCTCATCTAGTGAACCATTCTAACAAACTTCACCAACAGAAAAACAGTAAAGAAAACTATTGAGTATAAAATCACATTCTCAACTGTCAATCTCTCTTGTCAGTATGTCTTTCTTATCCTTTCTAAAATACTCCGTGCAGTTTTTAGAAATCTCTCTGCAACTCATGAAAATATAAATGCCTCTTGTATGACAAATTTTTACTTTACTGAACAAAGAATTTTGGGAAACATTTTTTCCCTGTCTGATAACTCATTCTTCTTGTTTCCAGATTGCAAAGATTTACCCTCAAGTATTAATTCTATATGGCATCCGGATTGATTTAGTATGACATCCCTTATTCTTAATAACCAGTTCTCCTAATCAGCGGTTGATTTTCTCCGCAGATTATCAGGAGCATCAACAGAAAGGAAGTATAAAAATAATCTGCGGCAGGCATGCATGGCATTAGTCAAAATTACTCATTTTAAAATTTTTACTGCCACGTTTGCCTTCAATCTATTTAAAAATGTAAGCCAGTTCTAGGACTTCAATTTTTGAGTCAAGGAAGGCTGTCACCGCACAGATTTAGTTCCACCTTTCATTGCTCAACTTTACTGGATATACTCCAATTTTTTGGAGCTGGATTTTCTGAAAACCAGAAAAATTTTCAGTTCTCTTAGAATTTCTGATTGTGTAGTGACAAAGTTCAGTTAGATCATTTCTATCCTTAATGCTGATCTATCAGTCACAAACCAAGCAATGAATTGGTCATTTTCAAATTTAATGAATTTAGCCAAACAGCCAGTCAATAGTTGTTTCTCATGGAGATTCTGAACTAGAAATCAAAGAAATAAAACTTGTGAATGGACTAGCTATTGATATTGTCTGTACACTTTACCTGCGCTGCATTACAATAATAATTAAAAGCTACATTTATTTCCCTCTCTTTTGTGTAATCTGCCAGCACCTTTATTCGTGTTTTGGTGGTAAAAGAGATTGCTAGAAAAGATCAAATTTGTTTGAGATTTTTCTTGTGCTACCATGGACAGACATGACACCACAACCAAAAAAATTTTACCATATTTCTATCCTTAGCAACAGTAGTTTTGAAATATTCAGTACCTACTTTTTTTCTGTGATCCAAAGAAGGGCTGACCTTGATGGTGAAGCAATTAAGGCAGTTTGATGTCTTGTCGTATTGTTGACGTTCCATATTCAATTTCCGGTGGTGATGGATTTTGAGGACACTTAAAAGTCTCTCATTAAGGCTGCAGATGATCATTCAAGCCAACATCCTGTTTGTTCCTTCGAGACAACAGAGCGGGTAGGGATATGGCCAGTTGACCATCCAGCAGCAGTCAATTTGCTTTGCTTGACAGTGTTGTAATTAAAAAATAGATTATTCCAGATTGAACAAACAGTTCAACTGTGTTTGGGCATGGCTGCGCTCAGAAATAGGAAGACAGGTAGTGTCCGTCACGGTCGTTAATACAACATGTTGTCGGTTTATTAGGCGGCCACTGAATCTAGCGGTTTAAAAATGGAATTTGACATTTTTATGTCAGTTGAGGAAAAAGATGAGGTACACAGTTCAACAGTATCTTACAGTCCTCTGTTGAAAGGAGCCCCCGGCTCAGAAATGGGTCAAAACTTGAGCCACTACTACATACTAAGGAAAGCCAACCCTCTTAATTGCATATGATGTAATCCTTATATCTTTTTACGATCACAAGTAATATAACCATTATGTTCCTTCATAAAAATGTTTGGAAATGACCCATTATTCCTTGAAATTGTTTAAATTTACTTCTCATATATTTAATTTAATTGTAAATATACTTACGCAACAAAATGTTTGATTTTTGAAAAATTTTATGAAAAATATGACTGATTAATATTAATTTTAACTTAATATCCCATGAGTCTGTTTCCTTATCAATATTGTTGTCTTCTGATCTTCATTATTCTTTCGGAATCTACTTAATGTTGCATCTGTCTACTTATTCTCTCTTCATTGGTCAAACTTCACAAGTAGCCAGATCTTGTTGCTGCCTTTGAAAATTGTTTTCTTCATTTTGTCCCCTTTGCCATATTTCCATTGATCTGTACCCCTATTTTCCTTTTCTTTCTCTTGCGATGATGCAGTTTATCTATTCCATTCATACATGACCAAATATTTTGTTTTCCATTGAATAGTATGCTTTGGAAACAATTTCACTTTTTCTTTTTTTAAGTTCAAATTTTTACGCAAAATATCCCTCAGACTTTTGATCCAATTTTTTTGCAGATTACAGAAATATTGTCGATTTCTGACTGCAACTTATGTTTTTCTACAAATTGATTCTCTATGAAAGAATGCTGTTTTTGATCTGTAGCTCAGTTTCTTTCATTTCCAGAGAAATTTTCACTTTTAAAGTGGGCATTTTTCGAATGACTACATCCAATGGAATTAAGTTCTTTTGGAAACTTAATGGCTTCTTTTGTAAACTGCCCGTAACCTTTTTTGTTGTGTGAGCCAAGACACAAAAATACCCCAAAAAATTTCATTTTTTTTCTCTCATATTTTTGTAAACATTATTCCATTCTCAGATGTGCTTGTCCAATTAGTCACATGTTATTGAATAAAATGTTGTGGGCAATTTTGAAACAGAGCAATGAACGCAAATTTTACCTCCAGAAATCGATCTGATTACCAAGCAATGAGCTTAAAATCAAGCCAGCAGACCGTATTCATATTCCAATTTGCAACGAAGAGGTTTTTTCAAGCAGTGTATTTCTTTTAGTAAAAATTGATTACGACCGTAAATACAGGTACACCTCGTTGTTCATCAAGTTGGAACCTTGAAAATTTAGTTTAAAATTTATGCTATTCGAGTACTGTCACATTTAAAGTTCTCTCTGTGTTGACTCTGTTGCCTTGAAACCATTAAAACTATTGCTGCAATGGTATGTTTGGGTTTTTGATTGAAAGAACCTTAAAATATGTAGTGCCAAGTTAACTAGTTTAAAAGATCGTGTTGAAGATTAGTTTTGGAATCGTTTTGAGTCCTGAAGCATTTATTCTATAAACTGTAAAATAATATTCATATTTTTGAAAGTCTAACAGTAGTGTCAATGAAATAATAGACCTGAAATTCAAGACACACTACTGTATTTTGTATTTTTCTACAGAGACCCCAAATTTAGCAAATTTCAGTAAGAAAAAATTATCAATAAGCCATCAGAAGACATTCGTAAAATAGTATTTTTAATAGGTAGCCAAAAACCATAGTCATTGCAGTTAGTGTGATCTGCAACTGTCATTTATGACTTTCTTGATGCCTCCTAATTTTTTTTTTACTTCTTCCCCTCTTTTTTCTTTCCTCTCTGGCCATCACCAGGAGGCATAAGGTAATGCAATTTTCAGAAATTATATCCGTTTTAATGAAGCCTCCATGTGAATTCATTCCCTTATGAGACAATAGTAAAATATCATCATCCATCATGGAAGTATTCACCAGTATTCTCCTGTTAAATTTGCACCAAACGGCAGTTATGCTCCAACCATTTGTGTTATGTGCTAGAAATCCAATGATTCTAATCTCATGTATCACACTTTAGAGTTATGTTGTAGGAATCTAATTATTCTAATTTCATAATGTTGAACTAGTAATTCATTTTGAACTTGTGTCAAAGTGGAAAAAAAAGACATTAGACAAGAATACTTGTCTTTTTTGCTCAATAGGTTTAATTGAAAGTAGCAATGATTCTGAAAACGTCATACGCTCAGAACGAATTCACGCACAAACAGCCTCTAGCCATTATTTTCTGGCTCATAAATAGTATCAATAAAAAAAAGCCTCAGAATTCTTTTCATTACTTTTTACAGTTAGTTTTCATTTAAATATAACAAATCCATTTTCTGACTGATCAATTGTGTGTCTTAATAAAAAAGGCATTTGATTACGCACATTTCATTAAGATTTCACTAGACTTTATTTCTGACAGCTAGCTCCCATGGCTTTGTTTTCATTTTCCATCAAATAATTTTATAGTTTACCCTTCCAAAATGTTTCTATGTCCAGTCACTATTTACAATTTTTGCAGCAATCCACTTAATTTTCTTTCCTTCTCCTCTATTTTAACTCCAGCCACACCAAATTTCATTCCACAAATGGCCTTTACTTGATTTCACTGCCCGAAGTATAGGAATTCAAATTTTTTCTGGATCCTGATGAATAAGAATATTATTGTTATAATTTATGTATATGCATATAATAATGATTTATCACTGCAATCCTTGTTATGTAAATTTTTTAATTGTTTAGAGAATTACTAATTTTTTGTACAGAAAAATTTTATCTGCTGAAATTACAATTTATAAAGTAAGCTTGACTCTGATAAGTTCAAGTAATAGTTATTCCGTTTTGAAAATATTCAATGTGAAGCCCTCTAGTCTAAATTGGTTTCTTTTTCTTTTCCCAGATTCTGCTTCTATTTTAAATAAAAATAATTACATACCACTTGAAATTATTCTTTCTCACCCTTCCCCTTTTTCAGTGTTATGTTGAATGTTAAAGCATCTCACCAATAATGTCTACTCTAAGTTCATATTATTTAATTCCTTTTTCATGTATCAGAATTATTTTAGATAATAGAATCATGTCCTACAGTTATTGAGGTACTGCACAGCTCAACTAGCTCAGTGCATTATTGAAATAGTTTAAACACTTTAAACAATTGCCTCCTTCAGCATTTTTCAGTTTTATCTCTTAAGTTGGAAAGTGCACAAAGGAAAATAAAATGTCATGTTACTCATGAAGACTGAAGGCAAATGGCTCTTGCCAAGTTTCCTTAAAAATATGACTGCCTCTCTATTTTACTGAAAATACTGCAGTAGTTTTCAGAGTCATTAAAAATACTGTGGAAGAAAAATCTTACAGTTAAACAGTGCTAAATCCTGAGAGATCCTTGGGGTCAAATCGATGGGCCCCTGAAAAATAGCAGAATCAGCTCTTTATCCCCTATAATCTTCACTGTAAGTCCCAACAACACACCATTTTATCCTGACAAGTAGCACAAGTCGGGTGGTAAAGAAGAGAGTGGGAATAGCCTCGAGAAAACATCATGTATTTAAAACTCAACATTTCAAATCACAAAATATGACTTATTATAAGTAAGTTATTGAGACAGTATTTACTGTTTCTATACTTTAAAATAAGGATGGTACTTTTCAGACTTTTCTCTTCAAGTTTAGGGAAAAACTTTCCCAAATATTTTAAAACTCGCTTGATTTTCTCATACTAAGTGCAAACTTGCATTAATAGAGGTGTTCTGTTTCAGTTAAGTTTTACATTAATTTTTTCTTACACTTTTTGCACCAAAATGTTACACATCAACAATTCAACATGAATCATACTCTAAATGTAACAAAATTTTGATGCCATCTTTTTTCCAAGGTACATAAATCGCATAGAAATGGAACAACAGAATCCCTTATTTAAAATTCTTTGAGAAATTCATCATCTGATTCCTTCTGGAGTCATTGCTACCAAAGTTAACTAGCCAGTCAACTTATTTACAACGCTTTGCTCGTCGAGTACTTGGGTTTTTTAGAGTTAAAAAAAAACTTATAACAAAAAAGAGATAAAAGAGATTGCAAAAGCTTATAAGTATCTTCAGATAAGAAAGGAACTCCATTCCGAACAACGACGAATTACACTCCATACTATGACAAAGAAACCTAAGAAATAAGAAGTGTCGAAACTATATTTGATTGAAAATATTCAGCAGAAATATGGAAGCATTTATGGACAATTCAATGGAGAATTCAATCTTCAAAACCTTGTTATATTGTAAAACTAAATGATGAGAACTTTTATCATTATCATGAATAGTAACTCGACTGGGGATGGACTGTAGACTATAAACGCACAATGTAGACAGCAGTTGACAGTATAATAATGCAAAGACTGCATGGGAAAGCATGGGAATCCTCACTAACCACACATGGCTAAGAAGAAAAAAAGATGAGCTGAAAAAATGTTAGAAATGCATCTGAGAGTGCACTAAGTTCTGAGATAACAGATTAAAAGAATTCAATATGAAGTCACTGCACTCCCATATTGATGAGAAGTTCATACTCAGCATATTTCTGTCGCTCTCTCTAGAACCTAATTACTCATTGAAGTAAAAAAAAAAAAGCTGAAATGGGACTAAGAGGCAAAAAATAGATAATTTTCAAACTGACTACATCAAAAGTTTTGCAGGCCTACCCTACATTCATGAAATTTGAGTTACATTAATGATGCAATCCCTTGTTGATGGAGACCCAGAATATTTTCTCCAGACGGAGCTGATTAGTGATTAGGTACTCAAGTCAATAAAGTATTATCTTCTTGCTTCAGGGCAATGAAGAAAAGTTGTCTTCCCACAATCACTTCCTGTTCAAAATTTTTGTTGATTTTTAAATTCAGTGGGCCAAAGACTTACGGTCATTCAAAGCTGAAAATGATTAACTTTATAATTCAACCTTTATATTTTATTCAAAGATAAAGGGAACATTTCTGATGATACATTCTTGACACATTTAGAAAAAATAAAATAAGTGTCAAAGGTTAGAAAACAATTCGTCAATTAATGTTGGTTTCTTCATGGAAGTTAGGACGAAAAGTAATCAGCTTGACATGAGAAATTAAATACTCCTAAAAGATCTTACAGAGAGTTTGGGGACAACAGTACCTAACTCAAACATTTTGGTAACATTTTAAACTTGCAGAGAAACGAACAGGCGAAAATAAAAACTCAGATTGATGGGCTCTGACTTAGAAACACTTAGGTTGGTGTGTATCATTCAGGGGGTGACAATGCCCGGTTTTAATTTGGGAGTGAGGCAAGCACATTAACTTCAGTGGTTTCCAGTTTTTCCGATAGGCTGTCAAAAAGTAAGTATGATTCCATAAAACTTTCCACTTGAAGCATGAAAAAATTTCATCTGCATACTTGGCAAAAAACTAATGGTGCTAAGTTAAAGGAATAAAATGAAAACTCTAGTTCAGAAAAAGGTTTAGAGATAAAATTTAGTTTTTCAGTTTAGATTTACTATATTTCTATGCATGAAGAACAATTGCAATCTCATTGACCCCACTTCCATGAACTTTCCAAGCATTCTATCAAGTAATCTGTCCATGGTTGTTCTCCACTGTCATTTTAAATTTTATTTCCTTGACCAACCCTTCAACATGACATGATTATAGAATGTTTTGGCTGTAATTTCCAAAGATTCCCAGAATTACTGATCATAATTTAGTGAAAGGGTAGACTTGAAGGGCATCATTCTGTTGCAGTTTACTCAAGCAAGGTAACTGCTTCATGTTTCAAACCCTCTTTCTTCCACAATAAAAATAAATATAAGGACTTTGAGCACCATCTTTTGAAAAACGTTTGCGGTAGACTAGCCTCCTCTTCCTTCATTTCATTTCACTAAGTGATGGTTGGTCTCGGCTTCAGAATCAATTTGCCAGTATCATCGCACGACATATTAAAATCCTCAAGAACGCTTTTAGTGCGGGCAGTGATGATGGATGGAGCTATGACTCTTTTGTGGATTCCAAAGATGAATAAAATAACTAGAACAAAGATTGTTAGAGATGAGTGACTACACTGATTTAAAAACGATTCATTAAAGCGAATTACTTGTAAAAATTTAGGAGAGCCTATTCTGCAAAACCTTTATCCTTGAAAAAACTACATAAAAGGGTACTTGGTCTCAACTTGTAAAGAGAGAAAATGTTAGCTATACATTCCTACGATTATAGGTTGTGAAATAAGACTCAAGTATGTTGTTTATTCCTGTAAAAGTAAGAAAAAATAAATATGAATATCAAGCTTGATTGCATGAGTTATAAAAATTTCTGTGTTCATGAAGCATGCTGCGCCCTTTGAAAGACTTTCGCTGAAAATCTAGAGAATGGGTGCGTTATGATGTACTAGAAAATCATTGCATTATGATATACAATCATATCCTTCAACTTTTAAGCATAAGGGGACACACATGTATTAAATAAGCAATTTTGGCCCCCCCTCCCTTCCCGTGTTGGTAACTCACTACGAGACCACCCCTC
>NW_017566832.1:1896340-2001618 GCF_001854935.1 Bemisia tabaci | reverse complement strand
CCCCCTAAATTGCGAATGTAATACTTGAAGGGCTCCACATTACATAGTTTTTGAGAGAACAAACTACTGCATTGAGTTATTCTCCATTGGAGTAGTGGCTCACCTCTGCTAATGGTTAACCCTGTTTGAAACTTTTAAAGAGAGGTAAAAAACTTACTCAAAATTAAGCTGGATAAAGTGAAGTACGGATGATTGCATAGCGACTGTGTAAAAGAGACACTGGAGGTTTCATTGTCAGTCAACCAGTGAAATGCTCCGACTGAAGTGAATATTGATATTACAGCAAGCACCACTGGAAAAAATTCAACCGTTTTAGTGAGAGTTTGAACTTCATTACATGATGATAATCATAGAAATCCTTAAAGCATAAAGTCACTTAATGGCAATTATCAATAAGCGAAGTCTAGGGTGAGCTTCAGCTTACATAAAAGAAATAACACATTCATAATGGAAATATTTTTATCATGAATAATTAGGTATCTCACTTTCTCTTGCACGATTTACTTTGTGGACTGCTCTTTCAAGTGCATACCTACCTGAATATGCATAGATCTTGAGCCAGACAACTTGATACTTAAATGCCCATTTTGTTCGCCGAAAATTCTTCTTGTGCTGTCAAAAAGTGATCAGAGGTTGACCGAGGGGGACACTACTGCCTTGCTAAGATACGTAAAAAGATCTGTTTTGAAGGCACTTTAAAGTGAGCGAGTTTGAGCTATTGCTGTGTATGTTATTGCAGATTATCTTCTTCAATGCAAGAATAATAGCTCCGTCAAATGGTCTCAGTGATGGAAATCTAATTCTTCCTTAGTCTGATTAAACTTGATAACACTTAAAATAAACACAGAATTCAGAGAGATGAGATACTTACACCTCCATCTGATAGCTGCTGGCTGAAGACAAGCAATAACTTCCGTTAACCTGCGCTCAAACGCCTTCAAATCTGGGAAAAAATAAATGAGCTTCCATCAGAGACTAAAAAGTTTGTAAAAAGAGCAAAGTTTACATAAAAACGACAAAAACAATTACTTCAAAAAGATCCGTCCCATCCAAAAGCTCTAAAATTACACATGTGAATATATATGGTTTCAAAAATTTTGGAAAGGACGAAATCACTCAATGCATGAGGAATTTCTTGAGGTTACAACTGGATTGTATACGAATCAGATAAATGTGGAGAAATGACACCAAGTGCTGACTGACAAGCAGACTTACCCTCACAGGCTGTTTGTTCGAAGGACATTTGTTAGGAATGACTTTAAGTGTGACGACGATAAATTGGGAGAGAGACTTAAAGTTTATTCGCAGAACACTCTTTTTTGATGATAATCTCCTCCATAAATCCACCCAAATTCACTTTTCTTAAGTCAATGTTAACAGGACTGTAAATTTGCTCAAGTAAACAAGCTTGGTCGGGTCAAGATTTTGAGACTTGAGAGGTTAATCGGTTTGTTTACGGTTTATGATGATTTCGTGAGCGATGTATGTTGCTACAATAATCGATTTTAAATACACCGCGGGATTTTTGAAACTGCGGCGACTCGCGGATAAGCGAGCCACAGCCACAAGTTCGCAGATACTAGGGTCATCCCGCTAAAAGCCAATCGCTGATTTTAGCGAATTCGCGGATACCGTCGAGGGTCTACTGTATCTCTTACATCTGGCTGTCCGATATGTTAATTTTAATCCAACCGTCGGAAGTATGCATCCCAAGTTAAGTACGTAGTGAATTTCAACGCGTTCTAAAGTAAACTTGTTTCCTCTTTTTTATTTGTTTGGTTGGTTTTAGTTTTATTTTTTATTTATTACATTTTGGATTTCCAACTAATTAGAAACCGCACAAGAATTTGCTTACCTCACCATGTCGAGGCTTTTACAGAGTTGCACTCCCTTTCCTCGCTACCACGAGGCTAAATAATTAAAATTCGTATTAGCTGTTTATCACACACATTTTTATCACGTTGATTCAATCGTGGAATACTCCATTTATCTAATTGTCGTAAATAGCTCGATGATCACTTGGATCGCGTTAAGCAGAAAGGAACCAAGCCACATCAGATATTGCCAAATTTAATTGGGCAGTTCAATCATTTACATGAAAACGCTTGTACGGATTTGTATGCAACTTGCAGTGAATTTACTGCATAGGTAGTGCATAGTACGAAGTAAATTCCTAAAAAATTTTCAAATGAATCCGCACACACGCTCTCCCGTATAATATTAAATTGCCCAGTTTTTGATAATAGCATGATGTGGCTTGGTTCGTGTCTGCTAAACGCGGTCCTATTATTGCACGTATGGGTCAGGGCCGGATTAAGGGGGTGGCCACATGGGCCGCGGCCCATGGCGGAAAAATGTAGGGGGCGGCAAATTTTGCAATCTCTTTGAATGTAGGTATCCAAAAAAAGAAAAAAAAATCGGATTCAGAAAATGAATTACAAACGAGAAAAGGCGACAAAATCTCTGATTTCCTGAGAGTAAAAGTACAGTAATTTCTAATTTTGTTGTCTTTTGGTGATAAAAGAGATAACACCTTTAATTAGTTAAGAGAGAAACCAAACTCGCAATTTGATCCTGAGCGGAGCGGCACAGAGAGCAATGATGATGAGAACTGAGTTGGAAAGGAGAAGCCCTCGGCGCAGCGGTCGGTATGAAACGCATAGCGCCTACAAGACTGCATGAATACTTCACGCATTGCGTCAAACAGTGCGGTCCGCTCCGCAGCGGTGCCAGCGGTCGACGTGAAACGCATAGCGCCTACGAGACTGCATGAATACTTCACGCATTGCGCCAAACACATAGTGCGGTCGGCGCAGCGGCGGAAGTTAAAATTATTAAACCACATTTATGTTTGTTCTTACAGTTCGTTTCTTATATATGGAGGGCCTTGTCCAAACATGGGGTGAGTTTACGGGTTCACTTAACTTTCGCGTAGAGTTCCGTGAACTTTTGTTGGTGTTGACGGGGCTTTCACAAAAAATGTGCCCAACACGAGTAAACGCGTCTCATACATGCCTCCCCCACCGGCACGTTCACTTAACGAATGAGAAGGGGGCGGAAAAATACAGGCGGCCCATGGGCGGCAAGTAGGTACATCCGGCCCTGGTATGGGTCATTGTTGACTGCAAAAAAACCAAAATAAATTCGTTAAATTGTATGATGCTGTCCTGGAGTGGCTTGTAGGCATGGGGCATACCCTATGATATGAAAATTAGGTATAAGAGTAACACGCACGCGAAGCACCTCGGGGGGTTGGACCGCAAAGCTGCCAGGGAACATATAGTTCCCGTGTAGAGGTATGAGTAAATTAAACGAGGGTGCCATGCTTCTCTAATATAGACCACCCAAAATCGACAATGTGCACTGATTTCGATTTTCCCGTGGCGTCGTTTTTCCAATATTACATAGAGTTTTTTCAAAAAGGAACAAACTTTGCCGTCACGGCCACTGAAAATTCCAGTATACGCAACATGACCTTCCCCGTGATTGAGTGGTGAGTATCTTCGTGAAAGGCGTGCTTATCAACGAACACAATTTTTTTTTTTTTTTTTTTTTTTTTTTTTTTTTTTTTTTTTAAACAAACGGGAACAGGTGACCTCAACGCCAAGTAAGTTCGCCCTCAATTTTTAATGTCGGCAACATGGGCTTGCGGAGAGCGGAACAAAAAAAAAATCGAACAATACAGAGGTGAAGGGCTAGGGCTATGCATTGCGATTAGAAAAATTACACAGGATATTTAAAAAAATGGGATAAAATAAAATAAAATGAAATACTGTGCTTCGCTTGGGTGGTACCATTACCATTTGTCCATTATTTACCGTGCTACGTTACCATTTTGTTCATGGTATTACAGCTTCCATGTGGTCGAATGGATGTACCTACTTATCACCACGTAAAATGTAAATGTCATGTTCATTCGGAGTGCACAGAGGAGCGTCGATTACTCAACATGGAGATGCGATTCTAACGCAATGGCAGTTCGCCTACAATTTTCAGGGTAGGCAAGACGAGCTCCGCCGTGGTCGAATAGTGGTATCACTATAAAAATGTCCTAAACTTGCGTAGTACGTATAGACGTAGACCTTTTTGAACGGGAGGGGGGAAAAATCAACATTATTATAACTTTATTTCAACATTTTGACATAATAGTATTTCAATTTTTTGCAACTTTCCTCGATGAAATAATGCTACTTGATTGGGATGGAGTGCATGGACGGAAATAGGAGTGCCGTCCCCCCCTCCACCCGAATTTGCTTGGTCCTTCCCGAGAAATGTGAGGGATTTGCTAAGTAAAGTGCGTGGCATATCTTTCATTTTGGAAAGTGTCTAAGTACTTGGTTCAATAATTCGGTGTGAACAGCTCAAAATTGCGCCCAAGACAACTTAATTCTTTAAAATTTTCCGGCAGAAACCCTCCGAATCTCTCTTTAAAACCAGGTATTTAAAGTCCCGCAGCCCTCCCTTATTAGTGCGCGGTGTCCTCTCTTATGCCCCCCCCCCCCGAAAAGTTCCCAGTTCCGCCCGTGATAGTGTCCTGTTATCAGCACCATTTTGAAGTGTAATCAACGAATCTGAGTGACTAAAATTGAGTAAAATCTTTGGTTGATTTAAGACAATGTACTTAGGTCTGGTTCCTTTTTCCTTCTCATTTGCGCTGTATTCATAATGTATTCTAAATATTTAGCAGAGAAGATTCGCCAGGCAGTAATGTTTCGAAACAAAATCATTCTACATTTGATATTCATGGCCTAGATAAACGTCGCACATTTCCGTTTTGCACGCGAAATACGAATCAGAAAATTGTCAACATAGCATTTTTCCTGCTGCAACTTTCCTTGACTACCTATGTTTTCCTCATTTTGTTTTTCCCCTTTTTTTACTTGTTCGCGCTTAAAAAGGCTCGCCAACGATAACGTATAACATTACACCATGCCATGTCCTAATGTTGATTTTCTTCTTTTTCTCCCTCTTCACGCCGATTGTCTGGCCCGATTCATAAATTCTGCGTGTTTCATTCTCCTTATTTTTTTAAAAATACGTTTATCGCTAATCGTTTTTATCTACAACGGGATATCATGAGTGAAACGTGCATTGCTAGATACACATGGATTTTTTGGTCAAGTTGGCAAAGCACGCATACTTCTTCATTTTTGAACTTTTTCGCTGATGCCAGACACACGCACGCACACACGTCACACTGGACACTGGACACTACAATGTCATGTCTCCGTGTCTGTGTTTTGCTGCTGTTGCCGGAGTGAAGTCTACAGCCTGAGCGTTGTATTTTTTCGATCTGTGTCGCGTGAAGTTGTCTCTTCCCTGCTTCGCTGTAGACCTCGTGGGATTCCTGTGATTTGAAATGTGACTCTTGGTTAAGTACTTCATGTTTTTCTTTTTCCGTGAATTTTCCATCGTTTTCAGTCACCTTCATTACCGGCCCCGAAGCAGCAGCCAGTAAAATGATCAAAGAATTGTACTTTACACATGTTGAGACCCTCGGCGGCCTCCTTTTGGCGTGGGGACAATGTGATAAGGCCATGAGCGAGCAATTGGAGAATAATATCAAACAAGTCGCTCATTTACTGGAACAGAATGTAATAACAAATCCTGTCGGGCAACTGACAAATGCCAAACTCTGTCTCATGAAACTGAAGAACAATGAATATTACCGTGTGAAAATTTTATCTCTTAACAAATTGGAACTTCGGCTCGTATCCGTTTTCCTTGTAGATTATGGTAATACTTTTGAGGTTCGCCTTGAGAGTCTAAGACTCATCGACACCGATGATGCGATGTATCCTTTCATTACTTCAGTTCCACACATGGCTTCCCTCTTCTACATCGCCGAAGTACAAGCACCTGGCCATATGGGCCATGCTGGTGTGTGGCCACCTCCAACGCTGGACTTCCTTAGGCAGACTCTGACCAGTAAAGTTTTCAAATGCGACATTATAGATGCAAGAATCGTCAAGAACCTTATTCACATTTATATCGAGGGAAATGTACCCATAACTATTTCTAAAGTTCTGATTGAAAGAGATATGGCTCAACACATAGCCATTCCTATTCAAGAAGCTCTAATTCAAGCACTCTCTCACAGCCAGCAAACCCTTTTAGCTGGCTCAGCTCCTGTCATCAAGCCTCAAGCATCTGCTATCATGCCGAATATGAATACAGCACCAGTAGTCGCACCAATACCTCCTGTAGCTGCCATGCCTAATGCCATCATCAGTCCTCCCTTGGTACCTCCTCCAGCCCAACCAATGCCTATCTTTCGGAGAACAGCCCCAGCTATCACTGTTTCTCAATTCACATCAGTTAAGTTACCACCTGGCTCTCGACACGCTGTATACATTTCACACGTTGAAGAAGGAGTATTTGCTTTCGCTGTTCAACTCAAGGTAATTTAATTAGCTTTTTCGTATTAGGTAAACCGAATTCACACGGTTCACTTTTCAGTGTGAGGAATCCAGATGAAGGTTGAATAGGTAGTTGAATGCACCATAAGTAATTTTATTCAATTTCCGTTGCTTTGTGATTTTTTCCAGCAGAATTTGGATACTTCTGTCAGCTTCTGGTCTACGACGTTACCTAGGTACTTACACCATTAGCTGGTGCAAAGCCGAATTCACACTAACAAACTTTTCATTCAACTCTTGAATGCAAGTTGTTGTAATGAAAAGTTGGATAGTGTGATACTGATACGAGAAAACGACAATGCAATGAAAAATTTAACAGAAACTTGAATGTGACGTCACATTCAACTGTTTGTCCAACTTACTATGTTGGAAAGTTGAGCAAATAGTAACTGAATCTAATTTTTTTGCATTCAACTTTCCATTTAACTTTCTGTTCAATTTTGTCGTTCACAACACACAGCGTCACATTCAATGAATCGGAGAGTTGGAACGAAATTGTCAGACCGACATCAGCCGACGCTGTATTTTCGTGAACCGAAGGCTGTCGGAAATATCCGAATGCAGATATGATGATATCACACTGTCACAGTTATTGAATCAAATTTTTTTGCGTTCAGCTTTCCATCCAACTTTTCGTTCAATTCTGTCGGATGAAAAGTTTGATAGTGTGAATTGAGCTCGACCGGAAGATTTTGTTTCTTTCCATCCAACTTTCCTTCTAATTGGCTGGAAAGGTGAAGGTGAGGTCACTTTCACATTTCCTTTCAACTTTTCATCCGGTTGTTGTTTTCTCATGTCAGCATCATTTGATCTAACTTTGCATTTGACAAAAGCAGTTGGAAACTTGAAGCCTGTGGATTGGGGTTTAATTTCAAAACATTTCTACTCTGAACATTAGACCCAAATTAGTCAGTCCTGAATATGGAAGATTTTATCAGGGAAGCTTGAAGCAAGCCATTGGTCGGAAGGATAAGGATTTTAAATTTTTATCAACGGAAATCTAAGAGGTTTTATAACCCATTTTCAGCATCAACTGAGCTTAGTTAATTTGTCTGTTAGCTATTCAAACAAGCTTTCCTCTTAATCTTTCAAAACTTCAAATTAAATCTCTCAATTGATAAAAGCAAAATGTTAGCCTCACTTATTCAAGTAAAAACAGTTGTAAGCATTCTATTCTCCTGCTTTCGATTGTCGCAAAATAAATTTTGAGTTGCACAATCTTCTAGCATCAGTAATACTACTCGAAGATTTCACAACAATTTGCTCAACCTGCATGTTTCGAAGGCATCTTTTGTCGTTATGAAATGTATGAATTTAGATTTCACAGTGGTCTTATCATTTATTTGCCGGCCTCCTGTGGTGTAGTGGTTGTAGCACTGGCCCTATGACCAAGAGGTCCCGGGTTCGATTTCCGGCCAGGTGATCTGAATTTGATGGTCTCAGGCAATGGTCACCTGGGGCTGGGGTAATAAGCGTGGGATTAGCCGATAGGCTACTTGAAATTGGTAAAAAAAAAAATAAATAAATAAAAAATTTTAAAAAAAAATTACTTTGTACTGTAGGTTCATTTATTATAACTTGTCTATTAATACTTACAACTGATCAATTACACCATAGGAATTTTGCCCTTGTTACTCAGCAAGACCTGCCCTGTAAGTTATTACCCAGTGTACCAGTTGTATTTTTGGAGAAAATCAAGTCCCCTTGAACAAATTTTTTTCTCTGCCCAGGGTGATGCTGATGATGTACTTCCTGATTTAATGCTAGAAATCAATCAGAATTACAAGCCTGCGCCAGTCGAAGGTGTTTTGATGCCTGGAACACTATGTCTTGCTAGGTACACCTCAGATAAACTTATTTGTCGAGCCGTCATAACTGATGTCATGGGAGATAAAGTCAAAGTATACTATGTTGATTTTGGCAATTGGGAGTATTTACCACCATCAGAAGTCTTCTCAATTCCTCCCAAGTAAGTTACCAAGAACTTATTTTTGTATCCTCACTTAAGTTCATAACTCTGAGCCATTATGTGGAAACTTGCAGTTGCCCCTGCCCCCTTTTCTTTAACCATGCTATACTTTAGCAGAACTCATTTTCACTTAGAGAAGCATTGCTTGGCGGCAGGGCAATGGATCTGTCTATT
The DNA here is from genome assembly GCF_001854935.1 of Bemisia tabaci. Lineage (NCBI taxonomy): Eukaryota > Metazoa > Arthropoda > Insecta > Hemiptera > Aleyrodidae > Bemisia > Bemisia tabaci. Next base: position 1,993,056 of record NW_017566832.1, on the reverse strand, counting down.
TCCGAATTCTCCGTTTCAAAGTCCCAGAATATTTTTTGATGATTTTATTTTTGCGTGAATAGTGATGCAATTCCATAGTCCAATTAGAATTAGGAAATAAGATGTTGAGCCTGTCTCAGTAGCTTCCACCAATTTCAATCATTCAATTTTATTAGAGTCCTAATTTGATGACCTAGGATGGTACGCAAGTCTCATTTATTGAATTACACCTTTACCATGTGTGCATACTTTTTTCAGATATTTAACGCAGAAAGTGATGGCTTCAAAATTTTCCCTGGCTGGTGTAAAAGATGATCCTGATTGGAAACTGAAGGCCATCAAAGATTATTTTCAAGAATATGCCGATCAGAAAGAATTTATTATGGATGTAATAGCAAATGAAACATCTTCACTCACACAATATTGTAATTTATACTACGAAGGTCAAAACGTTAGAGATATACTGAAAGCACAAATAGAGAGAATTGTACCATTTGCCTATCGTGACCCACCAAATCTCACAGTGTAAGTGATTTACTTATTTATTATTTGATCAGTAAGCTTGAAAAAGCGTGCACTCTTCACGAAGCTCAATAATTATTAAAACTCTAATTATTATACTAAAGATGAGGTTTGAATAAATCAACTTTTTCAGAAGTTTGATTCACAACTACACCTTCATATTGCCATATTTACAACAATTTTAGAGCGGTCTGAACATCTTAAATTACTTGAAATATCTTTTGTTTTGCCAACAAATGAATTTCAGAAGCCTTTGAGTAACAGCTAAACCCTTCGAATAACACTGTACCTCAAGTAAGTAACTTATTTTACCTTAGTTGAGCAGCTAATCAATTTCAATCCTGAACGAAATATTATGGAATCGAGTGTCATAGGGTGAAAATGCTGTACTACAGCAACTTGTTCTATGGGTTAAAATAAGACTTAACTCCCAGAAAGTTTTTCCGGAAAGCCCTCAGTAGAAGCTCCAGCCGTCCCAAATTTTTGGGATAGTCATTTTTTTATCTAAATGTTAGCAAGTGTTATGGACCAAAACTCATGTAAGATGACACCCCCCCTCATAATTTTTCCATTTCATTCATCCATAGCTTCAACAAAATCGAGGTTTGGAGTTAAAGAAGAGTTTAGGGAGGTCTTGAAATCCTTTGGGCCAAAAAGGAGGATTTTGCCCTATAAAGATTTAAGACCGACAACTGAGGCCATGAATGAATTTGATGCCAAAAATTATGGAGTTTGCCATCTTTTATGAATTGGTTCCCAAAGTTGGCGCTATCAAGACAAAACAATGACTATTTTGGTGAATTTAGAAATTTTGGGAGGCAGCATTCACTGGGGATGCTTAAAGGGGACAAAATTTACACAAGATATTTCCAAGACATTTCACAAAGTCTTATGTTGCCCCTAGAACTTGTTCATGCAAAATGGCCGCCGATCAACCCTGAGACACCCTGTATATTTTGTGTAAAATTTCAGAATTTTATTTTTCATGGAATTTTACAACCTAGATCGAATCTTATTTGTCGACGATCGTAGGAGATTGATAAGATAAAATGTAATTGTTATCACTCTCAATCATCTTAACAGAAATGGAGATAAGGAAAAATCCCTCCTGGAAAAGTCTGTTTCCGTCAAGTGGCTATGCCTTTATTGGGAGGTTTAGTCATCTGTAAATCATTAACTTTTCTTACGGAAATATTTGACAGTCAGAAGATAATTTGCAACTTTGATGGCAGAAAAGCTGTACCCCCGTCTAAGTTTGCACCCGTACTTCGTCATAGCATCGTAGATTTTCATGTTCATTTCTTTAAATAGTTTCATTTTTCCTCCACTCCTGTCAGTGTACTTCTTACTTAAAATGATTTTCTTAATATTTACTTTAATGAGTAGAACTTCAAGGACAAGGAAAATGCCAATCCAGCAACATTTAGCTGATAATATCATGTTTGTTTTTTTTTTTATCTTTTTTTGAAGAATCTACTGTGGAATTTTTCAAAATTTGCTCTTAACCTAATATTCATTAGTTCCTTTTCTTTGTTTTTTGCAGTGGCAGCTTAAGCGATGTTATTGTAACGTTCGTGGAGTCACCAATGAGATTTTTTATTCAGCTAACAAATTTTAAAAAAGATTTGGATACGGTAATGTCTGCCATTGATAGTTTTTGTAACAGTGCGAGAGGTGCCTCAGGAATGATAAACCCTGATGATGCTAGTCTGAATCTACCCTGTTGTGCCTTTTTTGATCAAGATCAGAAGTGGTATCGAGCTCAAATATTAGACAATTCAGACACATCGGCTCTAATTGTTCGTTATGTAGATTTTGGAAATGAAGAGACGGTAAGCAGCACTTACTTCCTGTTAAATTTCCGTAAAATTGGCATAATCAATACCGATTAAAAAGAGTGATTTTACTGAACTATGTTGCAGAAATGTTACAAACCATTCTTTTGGCAGACCATGAGTGTTTCCTACCACTCCAAAAAATTACTCAAAGATAAAAATTTTCCAGTTCTGAGGAATGTGATTTGTGAAAACAGATCAAGTACTCATAGATTTAGTGTAGAAAAAAATAATAAAAAATTAAGCGGTATGTGCAAAGGTATAGTACAACAGAGAACAGAATGCAGGACTTAACCTTCAATAAATTCAATAATGAATACTTCTAGCATTCCTCAGGTGCATTCTAGATTCTAAATCAATAGAAATGACAGTCGAAAAGACAATATTTACAGCCATTCAAGTCAGAAAGTCAAATAAAAGGTCGGATTGTCATACCAGACCCTCTGCTAAGTGGGTTATAAGTAGGTGGATAGCTGTGTTTCAAATCGCAAAAAACCTATAGGAATGTGAGTAGAAAGACCTTTTGGCGCCAGTGTAATACTAAATTATTTTTGCAGGTCCCTTTAAACTCATTGAGACGCATTGAAAAGAGACTGGTGACAGAATTCTGTGTCCAAGCAATTGAATGCTGTCTGAAAGGTTTTGAGTCTGTTGCTACAACACCTGAAGATGAAGTTATTGTGCACTTCGAAGCAACAACTCTGGAACAGCCTTTCAAGATGAAAGTGATCGGTGCACTGTCAACAAAAACTATTCTAGTGGATTTATTCAATAGTCAAAACCAAAGCATCTCTTCAATGATGAAGAACTACAAACCTGAGGCGGAGGAACTCCCAGTACCACCTGTAACTGTGAAGACAGAACCTGTTCAAAATCATGAAGGTAATCTCTAAACTTTTTCAGATTCTTCTTTCAGTCATGGGTGAGGTACACCTGTTGCTGAATTTAGTAGTATTGATACATAAATCTTACAGGTTTACTTAACCTAATAAGTTGCTAAAGGCATTTTTCTACATATGAGGACTTATCTGTAACAATAGCGGATGTCGAGTTTTCACATTGTGAGGAAAGCGCATTTGAAGTTTTCGAAGCTTTGCACTTTGCCGCCTGTAGAACCGAGAGGATTCTTATAAAGATTTTCATGAAGAGTAACCCAATCTGTAAAAAACACGCGTTTTGCGATCTATGTAAGTGAAAAATTGAAGGAGTAACAGCGATTCGAAAAAAATGTGACATCCGCTGTTTTTACTGAAAACTTTTTTTATGCATGAAACAAAGTCTTCAGGAGGGTTAAGGCTGGTGAAACGATTGAAATGAACCAAAAGTAAGTCAATGCTGAGTCATTCAATACAATTGAGCCAAAAGCTAAACCGTTCGTAACTTCTAGAACAAAAATAAGGGACAAATTATAAAATCAGTTAAAAAATCAACAATTCTGGCGAGACTGTCCCGATTCGTATAATGTGAGTGTCAGCTATAGCCCATGGTCGGTGCGCGGGCAGTTATCGCAAGTAGATTCGAATCTCCACCATATCCTGCCGCGCCAGCGGGGGAGAACAGTGGATTCTCACATCCGCTGTTTTTAGAAATAACATGGTTTTCAGTTTCTATCTCGCCGAAAAATTGTTCTAGAAGTCTGAAACTTTGCACAAGCATTCTTGAGGGCTCCAGAATTCGAAAAAAGCGTGTGCCCTAAAAATGGCGGATGTCAGCAACCTCTGTTGTTACATGTAAGTCCTCATATACGTCCACATCAAATGGAGATGGAGTCCTTGCCCAAAGCATGAAAAATGGTTGGCATTGAGAACTTTTTGCAGTCCTGTATGGGAAATAAGTATCGTGCGCAATTTTTTTAATTTATCATAACTGTCAGCAAACCCAAAGCCTCGACTGTGTTTGTCATGTGAATGTGCTGTATGGAACCCTTAAAAACCATTTTTTTTAACATGGAACATCTTGTTTTCAGAATGGAACAATGCTCAGAATTCCACCGAACAGAAGGCAGCCTCCAAGTAAGTTATGACAATCTATTCTCTGATACATTAGCAGGGTAACAGTAGCAATACAAGAATTATCAGACATCTGAAAAACTTGAAAACACAAAAATGTGGAGGAATTGTCCAACTTAACGTAGTAATGTCTAAACTTACCAGTGATATGAACTTAGCAAACTTTGACTTCAGCTAATAACTTGTACATCCCTCTCATGGGAGGGCCTGTAACGGAATCCAATATAATCGTTAATTTAATATGAATGGCGCCTTCAATTTGTTAAAACTGTAAAGGCTTAATGTGGATCAAGACCTTATAGCATGAATGTTGAGCTCTTCTTCTTCCTAATGTGAATCGATCCTTTTTTAAATCCACCGCTCAAACTAAAGCTCAGAGAAAGACTAAACTTTGAACAGGTCATCAATCTCGCATCGTTTCCAGTCAAATATAACCAAAAAAATTTTATTTTACCAGATTTAAATTAAACTCATCTTATCAACAAAATCACGACTCGTGGTCTTCCAAGAAAAAGTTTCAAAATTACTCTGATGGATCTATGAAAAAACACCAGGGTAAACCCTTAACCCGGTAATTCATTGACTTTCCTTGTTTGATGTCAAGTGTGCGTGTGACACCAGTCGTTTTCCTTCCTGCATAGATTGGATTTTATTTTTCACACCTGAGCTGAGCTAAAAGCTACCTTTTTCCTTTAATATTTTCATAGCTTAGATCTAAGTAGTTCCAAGTATTTTTGAACATTCTAGATTATTCCCTTAATCATGTGCCAAAATAATCTTTACACTGCATGAATCATCCGAATTTCATTATTTTCATTCGCCAGCTTCTGTTAAGGCACATTTTATTTTTGTAATATTTTGAATGTACAAGTAGCCTCAGTGGAGAATCATTTTACTTCGTATTGATATAGACTGATGATTTGCTTTAGTCAACATAGAACTTGCATCTTGCTTTAGGCATTCTGAGTTGCCCTTTTGAATTGTGCCTGCATGTTACCAATTTCAATATTTATCTTACAATTTCCTTCACAGGGGTGCTAAAACTTCCCCACCACACAACCTGCCCGGCCATTTGCTGGTTGCTTGAAACGAGAGAATCATAGAGAGAATGGGAAAAATTGAGGGAACTTCCATGTGTAATGGGCTGAAACAGGGAACCTCGAGTGAATTTAAACGTTTGTGCGGTTGAAAAGTCCGATTTTCAGGTTAAAGGTTTTTTTCTAGTTTTCACGGAAAAGTTATCCTGAATTTTGGTTAAACATGGGTGAGGGTTTTTTGAATCAGGGAGAAGGTTTGGAACTTTCTGTACCCCTGTTCCTTCAGTTCACAGAATGAGGCATCTAACTCCTTGACCTGTCCTCCTTATCTGTTTAATTCGTACAGCACCCCTGTTCCCTCAGTTCACAGAGTGAGACATCTACCTCTTAGATTATTTCTCCTTATCTGTTAAGTTCGTACGACATCATTTCATCCCATTTATGTTACATCATGTCACAGGTTTATCCTGTTAATCGAACCTGTGACAGAGCACATCCACCTACAGCATATCAGTAACTATCTAGCATTATATATGCTGTTTAAAGGCATTTCATCTTGCCTTTTTTAGGTGTACAGGATTTTCAAAAAAGTTCCCATGCTTTCATGTAACATTTATTGAGGACTTCCAAGTTTCTTTTGCAAAGCTAATCGGTGAAGACTAAAGAAGAAAGCCATCATAGCTTTTGTGTAGAGGCTGTCAGACCACACTTTAATCATTATAGAAAAGAAATTATTTGTTCTCCCGTAGAGGTGTTCTATTGATGAAAATTTACAATTTCAAGGGGACCAATTATTAAACTTCTTGAGAGTCTCTGAAAGTGGCACTGCACTTAAATCTTGACTAAAAACAGGTAATCAAAATTTTATCTTCATCTAAAGGATACGAAAAACTAGAGCTGAAACACAAAATTGTCATTTTTGGCAGGAGGATATGATTTCTTCATAATACTATTTTCGTGCAAGGCTTGTGATTGTTTTTCAGGTCTTAAAAAGGTATGCCAATAAAGGCTACAAGCATAGGTATGTTCTCAGTAAAGGCGAATCGCTGGTAACTTTCTAAAAGCCCCTCTCAAAGCAGGAAATTTCAGAAAATGACTACCACGCCTTTTGTCATCAACTGTAACTTTGATATTCTAGCCGCAATGTTAAATGCTAATCTTAATCTAAATCTAGATGCAGCTTAAATCCAAATGTGCTCCTTAATCCTTGCATATGTTTTGTTTTTTCTTAATAGTGAAGACAATTGGAGAAAACCTCGCAACGAAGACAACTGGCGAAATAATGGTAGCGGAGACCGGAAATTTGGAGGTGGTTTCAATAGCCGAGGCCAAGACAACGATAGGTTTGACCGTGACGGTGGCTTCAAAGGCCGCCGAGAAGGTGGTTTTCAACGCAATGAAGAAAGACCCAGCAGAAATCAAAGCGATTGGAGTGGTCAAGATGGCGGTTTCAAAGGTCACAATCGTGATGGTGGTTTCAAAAGTCAGACAGACCGTGGTTTCCACAATAAGAACGATAACAGTAACTCTGATGATTGGTCCAGTGGTCAGAAACAAAGCAGCAACAATCATACTGACTGGTCTGGCGGTCAAAGTAGCAATAAGGATACTGATTGGTCAGGTGACCGTCCTAAAAGTAGTAGCAGTGGTGATCGCCCAAGCTTTCAAGATCGCGGGGATTCTGGTTTTGGCGGTCGACCTAAAAGGTGAGTACATTTGTGGAAAGAGCTTTTTTCCGGGGATGATCTTCAATTTTAAATTTTAATCAATTTTTTTTAATTTCCCCACATGCTGCTGTTCTTTGACTAAAAGATCTGTATTGAAGATTCGGATACTGCACTGCTTAAATTAATGTGCTAACCACAAGATGTGTACCTTAAGTCACACCATACCCATTAGCTTTTAGCATGTTGTACTAAATTGTGAATAAAGTAAAATTAAAGAATTAGTACCTGAATATCGTGCGGCAAAATACAATAAGCATGGTCAAAATGTTTGCACTTAATTGTATCTCATTGCCGAATACATATGAGAACTTAGAAAGCTATGAATTTCATCACAAGTCTCAAATTTAAGCACATTACACTTGCTGTAATTCATGATGTTTTTTCAGAAATCAAAGTTCCTTTTTTATGTACCTTGTATTTGTGTGTATGTGTAGTTGAGTCTCAATCATCCAGATTAGTTGGGAATAGACCTGGTCTACATGAACCAAAACCTGAATAAATGGAAAAATCAGTCAACTCTAAGTCAAATAAAAACTGTGTGTATGTAGAGCATGCAATTATATGAAGGCAGGCTTGAAAAAGTCAAATTTTTTAAAGATAGGTGTACAGAACAGATCTCAGTCCATCACTCAACCTCTGCACCATGCATGGCGCTCAAGTTTTGGCCACTGACTCCTTCAGTCTGAATAATCGACAATGCAGATATTGGCAGTTGGGATGATCTAAACTCAGCTAATTAAAGAGAATGAGGTATCATAGTAATACATGGATGGATTTTTCTTCTCTGAAATTTTTAAAGTATTATATTTTTTCAATTTTGTCTGCTATCTATATCTGTCTTTGATAATTTCTCAGGTTTGAAGGTGAACGTAAATTTGGCGGTGATAGACATTTTAATGACAAGAAAAGTGATGATGGATTTGAAGGCAAGCCCTGGAAAAGCAGAGGTAACTTAGTTGAAACTTTTCTTAATTTTCTCGTAGATCTGATGGGTATCCTGAACATTTTTTGAGACGGCACAACTCAAAGCAGAGAATGAAACCTAAGAACAAAAAATCGTTTTTTTTTATCTTAGATTTAGTGAAACTGCAATAAAACAGTTTGTATAGGGACCCAGTGAATGTTCCGAGTTGAGTAGGTTGCCGGCCTCAACAGGTTTCCTCACTTTCCATCATGCATTTTGCTATAGTGTGCCCTAATTTTGACGAGCAATTAACTATGCACTGCAAATATGCACTAGCTATGTACTAAACTAATGTGACAGCACCCATTTTATGTGGCCAGGATGTGTCACAAATTGAACACATTTATGATTTGAAGGATGTACAGTTAAAACGTAATGGTATGTGCAAATAAATACAGATTCTTGTAAGAGGCTTCAAATGGACATCTTGTAATGCCGATGTGTTGCTTGTTACGGTACTCAATCATTGGCGGAATCACGACCGTTTTCCAAAAAATTCAAAACATTCCGAAGAACAAGGAGGCAGTGATTTTACTCTGTTGAAAAATGCAGGAAATTTCACAGGGAGAAAAGTCAGACACTCAAGATTTAGGTCATCTAATGTTCCATTTTTTTTGTCAAAGAGTATTCCGAAAAAGTGTGCACAGTGCCCCAAAAACATTGCTCAAGTACCATAAACGAAAATGAAGCCTCTTCATGGACAAACTGTTCGTAAGTCTGAAATTGTTAAAAGGAACTTACTCTTGTCTGTGGTTGTCTTGTTTTGATAGCATTTTTCCACTTGATAAATTTCATTCTTACTATCTTCTCCCCTCTCTTTGTTTTTCAGATGATTTCTCATCCCGCCCTTTCAAACCTGTAAGTATTTATTTAAACTTAGTCTCTTTTCCTTTTACTAGAAATGAACTTTACCATAAAACTAAATTCCAAGATGGAACAAAGATAAGCTGAAACCAAAATCCTAGGAACTTTCATTCAAAAGGCCAGTCGATGAAATCTTTAATAAAAGTAGACTTTTTTGCATATTTTTTTGATGATCTCTGTCTGTTGATAATTAAGAGTCCAATAGTCCAAGAGTCATCTCCAAGAGTTTTTTTTAATATAACTTGCAGAATGAAGGTATAGTGCAAACGTTAATCTTTGAGTTATCTTGGACATCTCATCCAGTTTCCTCTAACCTCGTGTTAAACAAGTTTTTTCACGGATCATAGTTATTGATTTTCTACAAGCGATTGAGCGTGTAATCTTAACTCTTGTACGTTTTACTGATGTTATCCCTGGGACCATCCTTATCTACCCTACATTAGAATAGGCTGAGCTTTATTAAATAACAAAAATTTGTGTTTGATACAGACAAGAGAACCTGGTTTTCCGGCGGGCTCAACTTTCAAGCGTGATGCATGGGAGGTTGGCGCAGAAAATGAAGTACAAGTTTCATGGTCTGTGACTCCGAGTGAGTTCTATGTTCAACTCTTGAGTACTCACTCCAGTTTCCGTGCAATGATGCAGGCTATTCCTCAAGAGTACAGAAAGAGAGAAAAAGCTGAGCCAAGCTCTTTAAATGTTGGAGATTGTGTAATAGCTAGATCTGATGAAGATAGAGCTCTTTACAGAGCTCAAATCAAGGAGTCTTCTTTCGGAAGTAAGTCTCTTATTGGTATCTATTTGATTGCAGTATTATTAGTAATCCAGATTTGCTACTTCAATTTAACATGAAGCCACTTGCATTTCTTTTTTCTCTTCCTTCCTTCTTTCTTTCTTTCTTTCTGTCTGTAATTTTAGTAGAAGGAAGAAACACAATATGACTGTTTCGCAAAAAATTTTCCTATTTCAAGGTGATTTGAAGTTGTAATAAGTTAAAATTGTTTTATAAGATCCAAAAAAATTGCGCAAGTGGTGAAGTGCAAGAACCAAACTACAAATCTTGCTGAGGTTTTACCTATACATATTTCTCCACCAATTAAACTAATGAAGTTTTTAGTACCATGTATTTTACAGTGCACTGCTAAATCAGAGGTAAATGTCTATTCAAACTTAAAAAAATGCTTCAACCAACAAATTTCGTTGAAACTCCTCTAAAAGAACCAAATCTGGCTGAGAATGCCCTCGTTCACATCAATACATCATCAAATCAAAGTTAGAAAAATTTCCAAAATTTCAAGCTTAGAGAAATTAAATGGAAATCTTAACATGGGGTCAGTTACAGGTCAAATGAATTTAATGACCAATTTGCCTCAACATTTGACTAAATGTCTAATTTGGCTTTTAGCCTTTGACATAGATGAAAGAGACTGCTCCAAACCCAACTGCGAACCAATTGTTTGGTATATGGACTTCGAGGGTCAAAGATATTGTAAATCCAAAGCAACATTTCTGAGATCTTACAACTCAGATTTTGAGACATAATGTATAACTTATGACCAAATTAAAAGTTGACAGAAACAAATTAATCCTAGCCTACTGAGGTACATTTGCTGTATATTGTAGCTTCCTCTCATAACACAGAATTGTTTGCTATTCTTCACAGCTCTGAAGGTGGAATTTGTTGATTATGGAAACTGTGGAACTGCGGACGAAAAGTTCATCTGGAACATCAGCAGTGACCATTGCGAACTCCCGTGCCAAGCTTTCACCTGTAGTCTGAATGGTATCGCCCCTGCTGATGAGTCTGGGGAATGGCCAAAAGATTTCAAATCCAAATTTGATAAACTGTTCGAGGCAGACAAATACCTTTGCACCGTCGTGTCACACAACGAAGAGAAAAACCTCTACCTTGTAAATTTACTGAATCTAACAGACAATACAGATGTTGCCCAAAAGCTGATTGAGGAGGGTGTCGCTGTCTCCACTTTGCAGCAGCCAGCAAGTCTTGAAAGTAAGTTTTTCTCATTTTGAATTGTCCTTGTTATAATAATGCTAATAAACCAGGTTTTTAAGTTCAAATGTAAGGAGAGGATCATTTCATTTGAGAAGAAGGGAGATTCTCACACAAAATTGCTTGGAAATTTAAATGCATCACAGACAGGAACCATGTAAATACATGAGGAAGCCCCTATAAGCCTAGCCTGGTCTTAAAAATGGAAGCATTTAAACTGAGAAACTCTTTATTATTTATACTATTGAAATAAATTAGGAAAAACGCCCTCTCATTTTCAAATTTTACAGTTTTCTCAATTTTTTCTACTCAAATTGAACTCAGGATGCCTCATTGAGAAATGGTTTCTTAAAGGGGCCTCAGTCAACCACAGTCCTTTAGATAATATGCGCTTCATAGATCGAAACCTGCCAAGGCAGATATATCTTAGTCTTGGCATAATCATTTACTTGGTAATGCAAAAATTTCAAGCCTCTCAAAAATTTTGGGGAGACATGATGCAGATTTAAGAGGCCAAATCAGAAAAATGTTTGAAAATTTACCTCTCAAGTACGGAGAACTGTAACACACTGCACTCTATGAACGTATTTTCAATTTTATATATAGCTCTATGAAGAATGCTGTGCAAACTGCATTGATTCTCTTGCTCAAGTAAGTAATTAAGTTGCAAAAATTTTGTTGACTTCGCATTTTAACCTCCTTTCATGTTTTGAAACTCGGGGCAAAGACAGGATAATACTTGTCTGAAGAACCTCCGCTGGAGCTTGGTTCGAACCCATTTTTAATGCACTTCTTTACGGAACATTCCTCTCAAATTGACATACATACATACTTTTCTGAGGACAACATGCTCAAAATAACAAGTAATTCTTTCGTATGTACTTTGTAATAACAATTTTATGCAGTGTTCCTCTGCTAGAGATGCATCGAAAAACTGAGAGCGGAGATCTGCATAACATTCTTGCTCAAAACACTTATAAAATGGTTCTCTACTTCTTGCAAAAATTGGTTTGAGCTCTGAAAGTCATCATTAAAATATGAACATCGGACGTTAAGTTACGAGCCATTCTTGTTCTTAATTGATGGTGCCCTCTAACTCATCATTGAAAGTTGATCGTCAAGAAGTTTTTCGGTGAACCTATTGCCTTGCCCTGTTATTCGATAGCTAAATATGTGATAAACTTTTCAGGTGAAGACCCTGTTGATCTATCACTTCTACTGAACCAGACTCATTGGGCTCACATGTGTGCTGTTGTGTGCAAATCTCAGTTCTTTGTCCATTTAGAAAAGAGCAAGATTGATTCTATACAGGCAGCGGTGGATACGTACATGGCATCTTATCTGAACAATGTAAGTTACGTGTATTCATCGCGTATATTTTATACCGATAAATACGTGGAATTTTTAGCTTCGGTTTTTTGTTTTTGTTTTTGTTGTTAGTTTTAAAAATTACCTGATGATGGCTTCTGCTGAAGCCGAAATGGCCATAGTTAAATAGTGACAACCAAAATTTGCATCGGGCGAAAAAGGAAGAAAAAGTAAATGTAAGTTGCTTTGTCCTAACTGAAGTGCTGGGTGCAGAAAGGCTTTTCCATGACGCAATCAAAATGGAAAGAGTGAGCTTTTTGCTTTCATTGTCGTCACTTCATTGTTTTCTTGAGAGTGTTTCGTTGAGAATTGTAATTTGTTGAATGGAATTCTTGCATATGTCAGGAATATGCGCTTTAAGTTCTATTCGTCGTGCAATTTTTGCAAGAAATAGGTTATAGCCATTTATTTCCTCTGAAAGGAACTCGCAAGCTGAAAAAAAGCTCTCAAAGTTGAGGCCGCACTGAAGGGTATCTGAGAATTAGAAAACCTTAACCCGCCTTTTAAGTTAGGCATTATTCCGAAACTGTTCAACTGAGCGGACTTTGCAATTTAAATTTGCTTGAATTTTTGTGTTTGGGAATGAGTGACGGTTCCGAGGTGGAGCCGATATTTCCTATAACAAAATCACTTTTTCAACCAAGTGCAATCAACCACCCTTAAGCCGTGTTATGTATTTATTTGATCGTATCTCTAAGCATATTGCATCATACCAAAAAGTGATGTAAATCAAAAATAGAACAGAGTTTGATTTCTCTAAAAACCATTTATCCAAACCAAGTTTCTGTTCCTGAACAATTGCAGTCTAAAAATGCCAAGAAGTTAGGGAGGATGCTATAAATTTCCAATTGATAATGTCACATCAACTAATACTGCAATATGTCAAAGCTTTTTGAAATGTATGAAATCATCAATGCAATGGCTTCTTATTGAAGTGAAGCAAAAAATATTTTGCATTTCTTATTTATCTTATGATCTACTTTTTTGTCCAGGAAACAGCCAAATTAGCGGAGAGCAAAATCAGGCATGGTGAATACTGCATTGCCAGTCCTGATGGAGAGTCTTGGTACAGAGCTCAAATTACTGATTTGAATGGAACTACTGGTGTCATAGTAACATTTATCGACTATGGAGACACAGCTGATGTTGCAAGAGACAGTGTAAGTAAAACTTGACAGAAGTAGAAATTTGCACATAAGTGTGCAAGAATTTTCCAGGAATAAAATGAGAAGACATTTGAATGATGAATGTGGGACAAAAAATGATGAACTTTAGGTGTTCATAGGTACTAAAATAAAATATCTTCATTTGTCTGCATGATTTCCAGCAGTTAGGAAAACCTGGTTGGCAAGGGAAAGTTACTAGTTAGGAATATAGTGAGCAGCGCTTTGGCTCAGCAACTTCACCTGGTGCCATTTATGAGAGTGGAACTTAATTGCTTTTTTGCAACTGTATTGCTTTTACCCATAATTTGAATCTACAGAAGTGAAAATTTCTTCCATAGTTCAGCAAAAATGAGCATAATTAAAAAGAACAAATATAAGTGGAAGTTTTTTCGACAGTCTGAGAAAAGTCAGGGTATTCAGAAATTTTTGAGTCAAAGGAAAGCAAAAAAGGTCAGTGCATTAGAAAATGAAGATTTTGTAGAAACTCTGGTCCATTGTGGTCGAAGTGTACCAAACTTTTCTGTTGCTGGTCACACCTTTCCCACAGATACCTCTAATAGCATCAATTCTGTAAGCATCATGACGTATGTCATCGTAATTGAATGCGTTTAAATCGAATCAGCCTCTCTAAATTTCATAATGCCTAATTTTCCTCTCATATTATTAATTTTTCCAAGCAAAAACTGTACTATGTTTTGCTATCACGTTTTGTGAGAGTGTTCTCCAAAATCTTGAGCACAAAAAAATTCAAGGCATTAAATTGTTTAATGGGTCAGTTGATCTTGGGAGAAATTTGCCCGCAAATTTTTTTGAGTTTTCGATACTATGTAAATAGTGCGCACTATAAAATTGCACCAAAAATCGTCCCTGCAAAGAAATAACACTTTCTTTTGCAAGGTTGTTCATGTTTGAACTGTCCGGTTTGTTACTGCCATCAAAACCCAATTTTATGCGCCATACATGAAGAAAAGGTGGCAGCGTAGTTTACCCACTAGCTACCACCACGCTGCTGTTCGAACAATTGATATGTTGTCCACGAGATTAGAGATTAGCTCTGTGGTATTGTGATAAAGTTTTAAACATCATGAATGTAGGGTTGGGGAACTTTGATAAGAACATTAACTAACAGCTAAACTTACCTGCATGGCCTTGCCCATAACGACATGCTGATCAACAACACACAGGAATGCGACGGTCTTAGTATTCTTCCACCACTTATTTTGCTGCCATGTTGATAGAGACACACACATTTGATGAAAACAAGAGCGCTGTTAAAACCTCTTTTTTGTCTACCCTAATTTTTGCACTTTCAAGTAAACTTCTTTCCCTGTTGCTATTCCATTTAAAAAAAAAATCAAAAAAGACTGTGAGCTTAACTCTTTTAATACTAATCAAATGAGACAATGAAAAAAAGTGAATCAACTGACCCAGTTTTGGTTAGAAGAATAAAACATGAGGGAAAGTTTGCAACATAGAATACAGTCCGGATGATTCTCGCATAAGCTCTGCAATTGTCATTTAAGAATGTCTAAGGCAGGCTTTAATTCAGCGCATTAGTCTCCTCCTCGGGGAAAAGTTCTGAAGTCAGTTCTTGAATTTTATTAGTACATTGTGCTGAACAAACTTTCAGCTCTTGCGGCATCCTCTGATATTTGATATCTAGCAATACTTAATTTATGGTTATCTTTTGATAAATTTTAGCTGTATACAATTTATGATGACCTTCTGATAAGTCCTGGTCAAGCAATCGAATGCTGTCTCCCAGATGATGCAGATGTTGACACGGAAAAGCTTGAAAATTACATGGAAAATGAAGACACAGCAATAATCATTCGTATTCTTTCATTGAATGAAACCAACAAGTAAGTTATCATTGGTTTTCTTTGAATTTTTTTTTTTTTTTAATATTCAGAGAATATTTTTGGTCAAAGAGAGGGAGGGTGTCAGTATTTTGTAAAGATAAGAAGAGTTTCAGTTTACCTATTCGCACACCAGCCTTTGCTTGCAGTACCTAGGAATAAAATTAAGCGCAAATTGGAGCTCTTTTTGACTCTCTGTCCCCTAGATATTCATGGTCAAAGTGTGTACTGAGCCTATCGTCATTAATTCATAGGTGTCATTTCTTAGGTGAGAAAGACCTGCAAGAGGGTCCTCTGTACAAGAAGTAATGGGGACTTAAAACGTTTGAAGCATCTAATACTGTCTTAAAATCGGAGAACACTACAAGTTATATATAATACCTCTGTCACACTGTGGGTCACTTGAAGAAATTTCTTGGAGAAACAGTATTTCAATATTGATCAAATTTAAGAACATAGTTTACCAGTAAAGTCGTCCTCAGTGGTGTAGTGGTCAAGGCAGTTCGCTACCAACACTGAGGTCCTGGGTTCAATCCCCGGAGGTGACTGATATTTGAGGAAATTCAATTATCAGTTATCGTGAACGTGGATGACTATGCCACTCCAATACCCTGACCCTTCAAGGTAACAGGGTGCGGGAAGGACATAGTCACCCAGTAAGTAATCCGTCTGCACTGTTCGACTGGGTTATGAAAAAATCGGTGATCACTCGTAGTGTGCACGACTGCCAGCGCTACCTATCAGTGGAGATTCTAACAACACAGTCCAACTCGAAGGCATGGCTGTGCTCTAAAAATTCGTACTCTGCGACGTCTGCCACAGTGTTTGATGAGACCTATCGTTGGCTATCAGACGGCCGCTGAGCCTTGCGGGAATATAGAGGATACACTATGTGTCAATAGTACAAAGTTAAGCAACAGGGTCCAACTATGGGGTGCACGACGGCAGGATTCCTGCCAGTTGCCATGGCCCCTTGAGGGCGCCTCGCCGGTAAGCCCAACTCTTACTCACACTTACTTACTTAGTTAACCAGTACCTCTGCTACACCATAACTACTATTGAGTCTATGCTTTCTCTTTGGAAAATGAACTATTCCTGCAGCGGATGCATGGGTCACTTTAAAACGAGCATAACAACTAAACTCGCTATTCTCAACTGTGACGCACTATTTGGGTGAAAAAATGTATTTAAAATCCCATCTTGTCAAGCAACGAAAGGAAAATGGGAACAGAAGAAGCTTCTAATTTTTCTCAGAATATTTGCAGCATCCAGCAGTACCACTCTGTTTTAAAAATCATCAAGACATACACCTCGGCTGGATCCTGTATTTCAGCCCTTTAGAGTTTTTCTTTTCTCATTTTCTAAAATTTACTGCATAAAGTTTTTTCCTCTTTTTTTTTCTTCTTTGTTTTTCCTCATCATGTTCAACTTCCTACTCAATAGACTTTTAATGTTCTCATTATTTTTCTGTTTAGGCTGAGTGTCAAAGTTTTTGATCGAAACGGGCAGGATCTTTTCTCTCGGACAGAAGAAAAAATCAGCCCATATTGTAGCCTACCGGTGTGCAGACAACGTGAAAAGGTTTATGTGACGCATGCAGAAAACACGGAAACCGAAAAAGGCAATTTCATCGTCCTACAGTATGTATCCTACGCTGATGCATTAGGTGAATTTTTAGACACTATACATGAATACGCTGAATCAGCTGAGCAACTTGAAGAACCAATGCTTGAGTTGGTTTGTGTTGCAAAATCTCCCGCCGATGAGCAATGGTATCGAGCTCGGCTTGTCTTGATGGACCCAGAAATTTTGGTTGAGTACTTAGACTATGGAAATTCTGAAGTAGTGCCTCTTGAAAACTTGCGAAAAATCGATTCTAGTCTTGCTTATCCTCCCTTATTTGCCGTTAGTCCTGTGTATCTGCCAATTTCGAGCTTCGATGCATCAGAGCTTTTGACAACCTATGCTGATACTGAATTCATTGCGAACTTTAAGTTTTCTGACGGAAAATGGTTTGCAAACTTAGAAACAGCCGATGGTGTCTATGTTAGTAGGTCTTTTGTAGAATCTGGTAAAGCAAAAGAATTAGATCCATCACCCTATGCTCAGCCTCCTAGCACACTCGCGAAATGGCAGAAGACAGAAGGAGAGTCATCTGTAATATGCACTTATGTAGATGATGTCAACAAATTCTACATTCAATTAGCCTCTGAGTGCGATGAGCTGGAGGAACTTCAAAGTAATTTACAGCAAGACATCCTTAAGATGATGCCTCTCATTGGCAAATCAAGTTCAATTTTTGCAGCCAAGTATGTGGCCGATGATACCTGGTATCGTGCAGAATTCAGCTCTGATGAATCAGTACGTTTTATCGATTATGGAAATGAAGATGCCATTGATGAGATTAAAAAGTTACCGGCTAAATATCTATCAAATCCATTCAGCGTGGCATGCACTTTACCTGTCACTCCATTCAAGGGCACTGAGTGGTCCGAAGAAGTAATTGAAAAATTCCGCAGTCTTGTTGTCGAAGCTGAAGAGTTGCTCGGGGAAGTTATTTCTGTGGAAGGAAATGTTGCAACTGTCAGATTGTCAATCAATGGAAAAGAAGTAAGCAACATGTTAATTGAAGAGAGTCTTGCTGCAGCTAAACCTTTAGAAGTTACCGTAAGTCACATCAACTCTCTGCAAGATTTTTATGCTCAAGTAGATTTGCCAGCAAGTGACAAGATGGTGGAAAAACTAGCTAATGCTGAATCGTGGAATGCTATAGATGATTTGACTGAAGGCATTATCGTAGCTGCCAAATTCAATGAAGATGATCTGTTTTACCGTGCTAAAATCTTAAGAGCTACTGAAGATTCCACTCAAGTATTTTTCATTGACTACGGGAACTTAGCAGTTGTAACGGAAATCAAAGAGCTACCAGATGATCTAAAAACTATTGAACCATTAGCGGCACATTGCTGTTTAGATTTTTCACCTACTGTAATTGCTCCTGAAACCGTTGAAAAATTCATGGAGTTTTCCAGTTTCGGAGAAACTCTCTTCAAGTTGAAATTAATTAGTGGAAATTTGAAGATGGGGTTGGCTAAAGTCGAATTAATATTAGATGATAAAAGTGTAACAAGGCAGTTGCTTGAGTTCAATGCCCAAAACATTGAAGTTACTGCAAGAATGTCCTTTGTAAACTCACTCTCTAGCTTCTATATTCAACATATTAGCAATGATGGCCTTCTAGAGAAAGTGACAACCTCTCTCGAAACTGGAAGTGAATTAGAACAAGCGTCTGAAGTTACAGAAGGTTTACTCTACGCTGTCAAGTTCGAAGATGATGGTCTCTATTATCGAGCTAAGGGCCTACCAGACTCCTCTGTATTCTTCATAGACTATGGTAACACTGCAACCAGCAGCGATCTTAGAATTCTTCCTGAAGAGATCCTTAACATCCCTCCACTAGCCAAACACTGTACTCTGCATATTCCTGCCGGCGTTGAGCTGCCTGAATCTTCTCTTGATCTGTTATACAGCTTTCTCGAAGGCACTGAACTCCAAATTAAGTACCTAAGTTTTGAAGATCCAAGGTGTGTAATGATCAACATAAACGGGCAGAGTATTGTCGATCAGATGCTGCAAACCACCAGCAAAAGTACAGAAACTGCGCAGACAAATGATGAGATTGAAGCCATCGAAGCTCCTGCGAAGAAAAATGCTTGGTTTTCAGCCATGGAAGCTGATGAAATAAATGACTCAATTGAAATCATCGAAGCTGTTGAATTAAGTGATGCTATCGCAGCTAGTGAAGCTATTGAATTAAGTAATGCTATCGCAGCTAGTGAAGCTATTGAATTAAGTAATGCTATCGCAGCTAGTAAAGTTGTTGAAGCTGCAGAGGTAACAGATGTTATTACTGCTGGTGAAGCCCATGAATTCAATGAAACATCTCACCCAATAGTTCACATAAACTCACCAAACGATTTTTACATTCATAAAGACTTTGATGGATTGGATACCATTCGGAAAATTTTGGATGATAACTCCCTTCTCGAGTCAATCCCACTCGAAGACATCGCAGTTGGTGCCTTAGTTGCCGCTAAGTTTGTGGATGATGGTGCGTGGTATCGCTCAGAGGTATTGAGCAAAGATGAAACGAGCCCAGGTTTCTGTGTATTATTTATTGATTATGGGAATCAAAGTGTCGCAACAGAGTTTGCAGTTATCCCTGAAGCTATTTCTGAAGTTGCCCCACTGGCTCTAAAATATGCGATACAACCTCCAAGGAGCTATGATGAATGGCCGTCGTCAGTAAATGAACGATTTGTGGAAATAGTAGAGGACAATGGGTATGAGTGTGAAATTCTTGGCGATGAAAATTCTGGATTTATTGACCTTAAATGCGGAGGTATTGTAATCTCACAGGAATTACTCAAACTTTTAGATTCTGAAAGCGGTGCTGTTGACTCAGCAAACATTGTGGTGAAAACAGAAAAGGATGATGATATGGTCTTAGAGGAAACTAGTTTTGAACCCAGTAACGAATTTGAAGCAGAAGAAGCTGATGTGAGCACTATTCATGAAGCCACTGAAAGTCCTGAGAGTCCAGAGGAAAACGAAAAAGGACTTAAATTTGAAAAAAACAATTCTATGTCAGAAGAGTTTTCGGAAGGAGAGAATAGTCCTTCCAGCTGCAAGGCCGGAGAGTCCTTCGGAGAACCAAACGCTGCTGAAAACAATGAATTAAGTAGCTCCGGCATTGAGTACTCTGCAGCAAGCTCTTTCGAACTCAAAAAAGAAGATGACACTAGTTGTGATGGAGCAGAAGATCTCATCGTGAAACAGAATGAAGTTGAAAGCAGTTTATTAGAAAACGCTGGCATTGAGTCCAGTCCAGCAAGCCACTCTGAATTCAAAGAAAATGACTCAGTTGACATTACAGATATCGAGGAAAAAATTGATGCCTTGAATCTTGAAGTGAATGATGGAAAACCGGCTGAAAACGATGTTGAGTTTCTGAAGGAGACCATCAAATCTAATGAGGTGATCGACCTTCGTGAAAGTCCTGCCAAAGCGGATTCCAACGTGGAAGATATAGATGACTGTGATCGTGACTATGCTGCAGATGTCAACCACTCACCTTGCTTGGAGTTGAGAGAGAGCAGATTGGAAGAGGCAATCCAAAATGGAAATCTGGAGTTCTCAGAATTAGCAATTAAAGAAGAATTAGTATATGAGGATCCCCCAGCCTCGAAGTTAGAAACCTCTGAGTCCTTTGAATTTGACGAATCAATAGTATCTCTAAGTAGTGCGAACAACACAGTCATTGAATTTAATGGCTCTAGTTTGAGTGAAAATATGACTCCTATCAAAAGGACAGAAGATAAAATTGTTGCGGGCAGTATTAGTAGAGGAGATATGTCGGAACCGCCTGTACCTAAAATACTGCATGAAGAGAAAATTGTTGCAGGGGCGATTTCCGGCCTAGATCTTGATAGTTTAGAGAATGAATCTGATCCTTCAACTGTTGATGAGAGTGTACCAAAGCCCGAAACTGAGCTCAATAGTGTGTCAAGAAATTCAAATGAGTTTGACAATGGCACTACATCAGCTGTCTATCATGAACCAATTCCTCTGGATGAGAAGATATGTGTCCAATCGATCAAAGGTAGCGAAGTATCATCCGAAAATACAGAAGCTCCTAAGTCAGTTCCTATCATCCCCTTAGATGAAAAATCTCTGCCAGCTCATTTCCAGGTAGGAGTGGACAGTGATTAAGGGGTATTTTTAATTGTGATTTTGCTTCTGATTATAAAGTGTCTTAATTTTTTATATGTTTTTCCCTTTTCCCATTTCAGTTGTATATACTGCAGAAATTTGAGTAAACACTACTTTAAGCCGTAATAAAATTCAACAGCTGTAAAATGTATCTTGATTAGTTTTTTCTCACTATCTTTCAATAAAATCAGAGTCAGCAGTAATACTAAAAATGTTTTTTCTCCGCAGGGCTGCCTATTTTGTGTAGCTTTTTAACCTCTGTATCAAGCTATTTTTCTGCATTATTAATATATTATATTTGTTAATAATTAAAAATCGCACCACCTTCTCCCCTACTGTTTCTCTTAATTAACAATATGCAGTGACTGAGTCCAACATTTATGTTGTGCCTGATTCATACTTGAGTTTGTTGAATGAGGTACAATTATCTTATTACTGCTGTGTTTCTCATTGTTATTTAGTATGCTTCTACTTTTTCCAGAGGTGAAAGTGGTCTTTTGATCACACTATCGCTCAATAGAAAAAAACCCTTGGAGACTGGCACCTATTTTATTATTAGTATATTCCTACCTTTATTTTTCAGTTTTGGGTCACCTGAACCAACTAATCAATTTTCAAAAAACTCAAATCATACACTGAAAAGGTGAATGCACTTAACTTTACGGTCCACAGCAAAATTATGCTTCGATCTTAAAGATTTCTATCTGTACACTTTTATTTAAATTTTAATAGTACTGAACAATTATTTCAAATTACTGAACTCATTTCATGGTTATTGGTTTTATATGCAGCTGATACTAACAAGGTTGTTAAAAGAACATTTCGTTCTACAATGTTAACTCCAGTTGAATAGTTGTACTTAATAAGAATAGTCTTCAATTTTCACAGCAAAATAAGTTTTTGTAGTAAGTTGTAGATGGAAGTATAAAATTATATTTTGGTGGATCCTGTTTTAATGTCACTGACACTTTTTACCATATTCCTTGTAAGCAGTTAAAAATTTCATCATTTTTTTCTCCCCTTCCCCTTTTCTGGCTCCAATTTTGCATTAGAAACTTATCTCTCGACCTGAATAGCTATGTCAAACTGTATGAAAAATAAAAGAAGAAAAAAAGCAGGTCTTAAGATGTGAATAAGGGAGACAACGTTGAACGTCTGGTGCAATAACGCACTTTCACCCACCTCCGAAAGTTTAATTGTGCCTGATGTTCAGAAGGTTATTGTTCGTTTTTCAATTTTTATGTTGTTTATTTTTTTACTTGTAAATATGCCTAGAGTTAACGTACATACTTACTTCTTTTAAGTCATTTAATTTGTTTCTTTTGAACTATTCAAAGCCCTTAGTGGCCATTTTGATTGATAGGGTCATGGAATAATAACAAGCAACATTTCAGCAAGGAAGAAAAAAAATCTGAAGGTGTTAAGTTTTAAAGTCAAAGATATCTCTTAAAGTAAATATGAGTCATTAATATAATAGTACCATATCCCAACTTGTGATTGGCACTGAAAAACAACTTAAGGATTTGAACTAATCGTTCCAATTTTTACCAATACCTCGAACTCACCAAATGATGAACCTCTCCAAAATCGGCTTACGTCCTTTCTTCTCACAACTGTTATTTGGTTTTTGACTAAAAAATAATATCCGAATGCCTAATATCGTTGACTGTCCAAGAATTTAATCGAAATGCATGAAGTAATGTCTCACTTAATTGTTCACGGATTATTAACCTTCAGGAGCTTTTTGTGCGTTTCTAAATAAATGTCAGTCAGTTTTTCCAAGAATAGTGCCTATATCCATCCTGTACTGACCCCTCGACTGTACTTTATGTATTATTATACTCATCTCTTTTTTTTCCATTTTGTAAGTATTTTCCATTTCTTTTGTAATCTTGTTTTTATTAATTATTGTCTATTTTTGTTACTGAATCAGTATGTAAATCCAGCAAAATTAAACAGACTGATAGCCCTCTTAGTTACTGTTGTTCTTTTTTCCTATTTAATATATTATCTACAGGAAAAGTGCCATGAAAAGTGTTGTACGAACACGTTGAGACTTAAATGTCCATCACTGTCAAACCAAACCGGATTTGTGACAATTTAGCAATTTTAGCAGTCTAAAAGATGTTGTTTTAAGGGTAAACTAACTTACTGTGCTCATGGTGCATAATATTGCCAGATTATAATGCTAATTTTCACCATGTATTGGTAGATAAATTATCTATTCATTTGCAGTAATGCCTGTGGATATCAAAGTGTTTTCCATCAAAATCTGATCTCTGGACTTAGCGGAATAAAAATGTCGCCTCAGTAGAATGAGGTATGTTTTTTTCCATGTAGAGCCACAAATGAAGATTATGTATCTATCTGGACTGTTGGAAAAGTTTTGAAACATGAATTCCTTGTAAGTCTCATGAAGGGAGAATAGTTTAGTTACGATCCATATTCATTTTGAAGTATTGCTTTTCAAATCGTATACTTTTTATTGTTCATCTGACGAAACAAGCCAAATACAGGTGTAAGTGTTTAATAACTTTGAAAAGAGGTAGCATCACTCTCTGAGACTTCATTTCTGAACTATCATTGAGGTAGGAGGTCAAAAAGGAACCTCTATCCCTGATACGAATTTCAATAAGGTTAACATAGGATTCAAGAGACCGCAAGATCCTTTTCCACTTGGCCACTAAATTATTGGTACACTCATCTTCAAGGAAGGAGCACAAAATGTTGCATGCATGAAATGGAAAACAACGATTAACAGGATGTTCTTTTCATTTATTCTTTTCAGTTAGGATGGTTTGTACAGATTACTAAACCTTGATAAAAAACGATACATTATAAATGATAATTGGTCAGGTTTATTCGAGCAAGAGCAAAAAGTTTGTGGTATTTGGGGAAAAGAATGATTAGAGGTGGTTATTTTGGAAATGAATCTATTCCTGCTAGTCAAGAGTATATGACAATTTAAGAGGTTTTATAGTCAGCAGTAGAAAATTTGCTCATCAGGATGTCGACTCTTCAATCATGATAAAGAAAATTGTGATGGACTTGACAGGAAAAACATCTCTAATAATATCACTGCCACCCTCAATCATTAGAGGTGAACTGAGAGACAAAAATCCCATTCATTTATTAATGGTGAAAATTTTGCCCGACTTATTCATTCCTTCAAGTCGAAAATTGAGACCAGGAATTCAGATGTAAAACCATCAATGTTCAAAATAAATTCATCTGAAATTGCCATGTCTGAAAATATGCCTTGTCTCCACAAGACGTTTCACAGAATTTTTCCCAAGTTGGAATCGCAGAAATGAAACTTCCGGGCTTTTTTCCCGTCAAACAACACAACAACTCTTACTTGGCACTGTGATTGGTATTGATTAACTCAATATTTTTCTCAACTTCGCAAATGAGATTTTTCCGTCGGACAAATCCCATGAAACGTCCTGTGGAGACAAGGCCTTAGCTGCATGGCTCGAGTTTATCAAAACTAAGATTTAAAAAAGAAATGAACAATTGGGGAAACAGAGATCTCACTGTACCAACACCGAAACTCCCTAAAGTTCAATTAAGTAATCGTGAACATTGGCTGTCTCTTACGCCTTGTCTCCAAGGGACGTTTCACAGGATTTTTCTCAAGTTCGAATCGCAGGGATGAAACTTCTGGGCTTTTTCCCCGTTAAACAACACAACAAAATTTTTTCTTCTTTTAAGTCGTTCCTGAGACTCCACAATGACTCTTAGTTGGCACTGTGATAAGTACGGACTGACTCAATATTTTTCTCGACTTCGTAAGTGAGATTTTTCCCTGGGACAAATGCCATGAAACGTCCCATGGAGACAAAGCCTAAGCAAATATGCAGTTCCAGCATCAGCGTAAATATTAGGAAATTAGGCATTCCTCATACTGTTTTACTAAGTCTATGGTTTTTTAAAATTCATCAAGTAAGTGATCTAGATGTCGAAGAAAAAACCTATTTTTGATGAAAAATAAGGTTTACTCAAATTACTGAACAAAATATTTCATAAATTGTGTTCCATTATATCAATTTTCTTCACCAACTCACAATCAGATTATCTCTTTGCCGGGATGCAACTTCAAAAACAAGATTAGACAGAGTTTATAATAATCAGCAGTATTAGCAGCTTTTTTCTTAACTGCATCCATCCGAATAAAAACATGCCAAAATAAGACACAGACTAGCAAAATCTAAACAAAATATTAAAAAATGTTGAGATGGATATGCTAGAATAGGTTAGAGTGCCCTCTATCCAAACTATTAAGAGATGTAGCTAAAAATAATTGTGAACTGTTCAGTTCACCTACTTCCTAGAGAGGATTTAGCATAATTATAAGAACCAGTTCATCCAATAAAATCTACATTCTAGAAACTGTTCTATTAATAATAATAATTTAAGAAAAAATAAAAACTGTAATAAATTACAAGTTTTCAAACATTTTTCATTTAAAAATCAAACTCTGGTGTGGGTCTACAGTTACTAGGGGAAACAGATACGAGGAGCCTTTTTAAATAAATCATTTGATCTTGGTGAGGGAACTAGTATTTACACACATTCTTTTGGAGATCCTTATCAGAAAAAACTACATAATTCATTTTTTGCCTGTTACATCATAAAAAAAAAAAAAAAAAAAAAACAGTGTTTGGAAAAGAAAACTGGGAAAAGATAGGCATACTTCAAATAAGTTAACGGTTTTTTAGAGTAAGGACCTACTTAAGCTTTCAAAAGTTGAATCTCATTTAGCAGCAGGAAACCAACGCAATTACAGTTTGTAAATTTGAATGAGAACCAAGGTGTTATATTGAATACTTATTAATTACTGAGGCACCTTACGGCTTACGCAATTACAGTGTTTTAAAAATCGTGCTTCATCTTTCCTTTAAAAAGTAATACATATATGTACATTAATAAAATTTACACGACCGTTTTCCTGTACAACTTAAAATTTTACGGTGAAAAAACAAGAACCATTTGCTAATATAGGCATTTTTTTAGATCAAGATGAAGATGCACAATTATATAACACTCTGATTGAGCCGGTTCCTTTCTGTTAAATACAGTAAAATTGTACCATGGTACCAGAGAAAGAAAAAAAATCGCACAGTACTACATTTTTAAAAAATTGGATACCAACTTCAGTTTACATTTTAAGCCATGGAATGGGCTGCAGCTGTAATTGACAGAGCACTCCAGAACAAATTATTCTCTTGGTAGTAGGTAAGGAAAAAAACTTCAAACTTTTCAAAAGCATTTAGAGAAATATATTCAGGAAATAAAGGAGAGAGAAGTAGGGCAAAGATGACACTCCACAAGGTGAATTTTACAATGCGAGCACTTTTCTAAAAATTTAAAGGGAAAAAAACACATATAAAATAAAAAAGAAAAATAACACCACGAGAACCTCAGTAGTTCAATGAAGCACAGCCTTAAAATAAATAAAACTTTGTCAGGGCACATAGTAAGAATTTAGTGATAAGCCTCACTTGGTGAGCAAAAACAAAATAAGAATGGAAGCAATAAATCAATTGCAAGCACAGCTGTTTGCATATTTTGAGCTCTGATAAAATGAATGAAAATGGCACTTTAGTAAAACTTACATTAATTTTCAAAAGTAAATGACACAAGTAAAATTTGACAGCTTTGTGATGAGGGTCATCACTGTTTCTTTTTTTTTCTTTTCTTTTTGTTTCTTAGTGGAAAGAGGATCTTATTTGAGAAAGAAAATATTTCCACATATTTGGACTTTTCACAAAATACAGCAGTCTTGATTATATGCATTGATTGGGACAAGAAGTACAACAGTTGACTGACAATTGCGAATAATACTAAAAAACTTAATTGGAGAGACTCACTTTTGAAGAAAATATAATACAATAAATGACTTTGACCCTGTTGAAGAGAAAATAACATTTCTCGGCACAGTCCTGATCCAACAACCCATCTTCCCCAATTTTTTTTGTCAAGGTAATGCTTCTAGCAGGTTAGAAAAATATCTTTGGTCAACTGCAAGTAGCTGAGACTCTGTTACATCAATTAAACTCCTTTAGCGGATAAAGATCCACCTTGCTTTTTTAGCTACATCCTACGGATTAATCAAAGAATATTTTACTCTTCATTGGCATTTTCAAACGCGACCTACACCATACAAATAACAGGGAATTGTGACAGTCCGGTAGAGTTTTTCTCCTACCACGTGCTAATTTTATCACCAAACGGAACTATTGGATTGTGATTCTCACCTATTGTTTTGAAATCATTTTTTTATTTCTTCAAATGAAATTTAACAATGACAAATTGAATAAGAAACTTGCATACCGTAATTTTTCAAGTGAAATTATGAACAAGGGAATGAGAAATTTTTTGAGGAGTCTGCGTAAGAGGAGGCTACAGTTTTAGTTCTGACTTCATTCTTAGGTTTGTAATCTACGACACTAAAACACTTTAATCCATGTAAAATTCACGAGAAAAATATATATCAAAACTTGAAATCACCATCCAAACATACACATTTGCGTTTTCTTTAAAATCACTACAGTATAAAATTTATGAATACAAATGAATAAAAATGATTAATAATTAATAACAAAGTCACAAAAACAGGACCACATGAATTGATCATTAGATGTGACATCATTATGTCACATCTAATGACCAATTCATGTGGTTGCTAAAAAAGTGGTAGGAAGGCCAAATGCGAAATTTACATTCAGTCTGCTAGAATATGCTCCGGATCAGAGAAAGAAAATATGAGTATAATTCAAAAGAATTTCGATAATTCTTTGCCTCTTAAACCAAATTTATTATCCAGTTTAAGCACAAGTCATGACGTTATTTACCATTGAGTTGAGAGCAATTTGGGAGACAAGTAATTGAAGAGCCAACCATGAACATTTTTACCAATGAATTGAGGCTAGAATAGAACCCTTAAAATTTTAGTGCCACATAGTTTTGCTAGGCTTAGTAGGAACGTCGTAGCTCCGCTTTATTTTTTCTTTTTATCTTGGGTACTGAGTTAAATTTTGAGAAAGCTCCAGCTTTTCTCTCAGAGACAAATGAACGAAAAGTAAGAGATTATGAAACAACTTTTAGTCCCTTTTGAAAAGACAAAATTAGGGCTCTATATTTTGAGATTCTTTGTTTGCTATGAGGTCTATACAATATTTTATCTTGAGATAGAGTATATTATGCTTTTGGAAAGCAATACCTACTTAAGACTCATTCGTTTATAGACTAATAAAGAAAATGAGGATTAAAAGCATGACCGTTATACTTATTTCTATCTTTACTTGAGCTTAAGATTGGATGACAAATTTTCAGTATCATTAATTTTAAAAAAAACCCTCTAGCTTAGATTATTTTTTGATGCGTTAGATTAAATAAACGCATGAGGTTTGATCATGTGATAGTTGGAAGAAACTCTGAAAGAACAACCAAAAAAATACTATAGGTCAAAAGCTAAGTTGGGTTGATATGCACTAAATCGTAGGATGTGCCACTTTTTGGCCACATTCTAAACCTATTGCTTGCCCATGTTTTTCCCGTTGCATTAATGCCCTTCTGGTTATTCTTAAAGTTTGAAGCTCCTACCTTGATCCTACAATTCCTTATTGACGCCATCTCTTTTCTGGGAAAATTACATTTTCTGAATTGGGCAAAAACAAACCCAGTTTGTGTATAAAAAACGGTCAACAGGTTGAAGTCATATGTTTCACACTATACGAAGCATCTAAGAACCATTTAAATTAGAAGTTTGCTCACTGAATCAGGGGAGTGAAATAAAGGGTCGATCAAGGCACCATTAACTTTGAAACCCTCCGCACAGCAAAATGACTACAATTTGTTTGTCGTTTCATTGAACTCAGAACAAATCTTCTAAGGTCATGAAGGCACAAACATCTTGAAAATTAGTAAAAATGTAGCATGTCATATGTAGTTTCTTTAGCCTGTAAAAGTGAAATCTTGCCCTTTCCATGGTAGTCGAAATTATTCAAATTTAAAATATATTATCATACGTTTTACTCTTCTTTCCAGTAATTTCTGCAACAATATTTATGGGGTTGAATAATATTTTTGTTAGCTAAAAAACTGTTCAACGATATTTTTTGACAATTTCTGAAACTTGCATGCCTACATGCCTTTGAAAGCCCCGTTTTGGGTTTGATAAAAAGAGGGTTAAACTAGACTCATTTACACACAATGCACAATGCTGCAAAGCAAACAGCACCAAGAACCCCCTGATTCATTCCCTCGATCTAATATGCGATCTTCTAGTTTATACATGTTCCTCAGGAGCTTTGTAAAAAGCACAATATGAGACATCCTTTGGACTATATTAAACACACAAAAAAGCCAAACTCCTGGAAAAAAAGAGGACACTAGCAAGGAGCCGTAGGATCAATATAAGGGTGTCTAACTTCACATACATCCTAATAGACCTAATGAAACAGGAAAACAAGGAGAAATAAGGAGAACATTTTCAAAATATACCAGAAAATGGCACATCCTTCAAGAGCAATACTTCCAGGGTTATTTCTGAGTGACATATGATCAAATTTTGACTTTTTGACAATCAAAATTGACGCTCCAAAAGATTTAAAGGTATACATTTTGTACAAAATTAATTGGTAATATTGTTTACAATGTTGCTTAATGACCTTGTTAAGTTATAAGTTGCTGCCTGAAGTCATTTAAGGAGTGCAGAATTTTTGACATATAGCCCCTATGGCCAAATCAAAAGGTTTGTTCTTTCCGTTCAATTTTTAATTATTTCCTTTCTTTCCCTGTTACGTTATGCAGAATTTTTAATTATTTTGGTGTGAATTTGTTTCATGACAATTGCACTATTCTTGAGGTATCTTAATTTTTACATTTTTTTTTCTTATCAAAGATGACAAGGAGTTTTTGGAGGAAGCTATTTCATCTGTCAACAGACCCCAAGAAAAATTTGACGGAAATAGTCCAAAAAGGAAATAAGTAAAGGCCTTTGGCTCTTACTAGGATTTAAACTTAAGGTCATAGGGTCAGAAAAATTCTGCACTTGCAGTAATACTGATTGTTTAAACCTCAAATCCTTGAGGCTGTCTAGACAACTAAAAAGCATGAGGCATTTATGTACCTCCACTGTTCCTGGCGAATGGCTGGGGGGGGGGGGGGGAGGGGAGGGGGGTGTAACTCTCATACAAATTATTTACAATCTTAGACTAAACATTTGCCTCCTCTTTCTGCATTGTTTGGAAACAGTCTGAACCAAAAGTATTTGTTCCTATAACGAGACTAAAAGCTTAATACTTGCATCGATACAGTGGTTTGCATCGATACAGTGATATATTTAGTGAAACATATAAAAAATTGAATTGTGATATGATCTACAGTTCCAATTGACTAGAGATAATATTTTGATCGCTTTTGAACCCAAGGAAGGCTGTTCCAAATAAAGTAATTTCACGATGATCGAATTCTTAATTACTACCTAATAATAGCCCTTATGTCCTGAAAAGTTCTTAATCCTTATAATTCGTTCCCTGTCCAAAAATGTAAAAACCCAAACCCGATAAAACATAAAATTCAACAGCCTAGTTTTAAAAATAAAGTAAAAAGAAAATAAATTAAAAAAAAAACACTGAAATACCAAGTGCTAGTATAAAAATATCGAACAAATAGCAACAATTGAATTGATTTAAAATGCCTCATACTCTAAAATTTTAATTTTAAAAGTGAAAAAAGTTAAAAATACATTACAGGTAAAGAATAGAAGTAAGAGATTTGCACTGACTATTTGGCCTCTAGATTTGTTACAAAAATGTCGGTGTTGCCACAACTGTCAATTAAATAAAAGACCAGTAAAATCGGTGCTGAGAGAGAGGAATTATGGAAGGCTTTCAACACCTGATGTATAACCACTGGTGCCAGAAATTTTTGACAAGGAAGATAAACTGCGCTTGGGACTATCTCCGAGAAACGACATTTTATTTGTCTCGCTAAAAAGCTTCCGAAAACTGTAACAGAACAAAAGGGGATTTCTTTAACAATGAGCTAAAATGAAACAAAGAATGGCATTAAACAAAAAATTAAATGATATGATAAAATATATAGTATGATGAGGTGAGTGCACAAATTTTAACACCTTAAAATAATTAGCAGGAAACATATCCTTGTCTAAGAAAGGGGTGAGGGAATCTTTTTCCCTGTGAACCAGAACCAACCCCTTGATTTCGGTAGGCCTGGCACCACATAAAAGAGCTGAGCCATTAGAAGCGTATTTAGATAAGGCCACTGACACTGTTTTTGCATAATTACAATAATTAGTGAACTTACAATAAAGAGGGTGATTCAGTAAATAATAAAATCTTCTGCAAATACTTTCCCAAAATTCATATAATGGATCGCTGAGGACATTTAAAATCACAAATTACAATTATATAGGATTTCTTTAGTCTGAATTTTCATAAGTGAAGTTAGATAATCAAATGGAAAATGGTTTGTGACCAGAAATGCAGTTTACTAATGCAAAGTGTCCTCTTATATTTTTACGCTGATTAGAGTACCTATGTACAAAAAGGGTCATTTTTGACAAGTTGGTTAAGGACTCGACTCTGAAGTTCAAAATAAAAAAATCTCCATCTCATCTAGAATTCTGTAGTCATCTTGTTTATTTGCCTTGGTTCTTAGGAGCGAAGGGGCAACCTTAAAAGCCTAAAAATCGCCGACCAATCAGAGAGCCACACACTTTTCTGTAGTGAGGATGGTTATACTTTCCCTCTGTAGGTGCTCTAACGCTGATGATCTAACTAATTACTGGTTGCACCTCGAAATTGACTGAATCCTCAAGGAGATTCACATCAGTGACTACAGATTTGAAGTTTAAGGTCCCATCAAGTTCTTGGGATAGCAAAAGCCTTTAGAATGATCGGAGGAAGACACCTTTTTTCTTGACATTCACGTAAAAAAACATAGAAGATAGAGAGTACAAAAGAGAAAGGAAGTGTGGAAGAGAAGAGAAGTATTACATAAAAAAGTAGACCAGCAGTGTGATCATACAAGTAGAGTCTAACTTGATAAAAAAAAAAAAAAAAAAAAAAAAAAAATAATGGTTGACGATTGAGAATCGATAACGACTAACTCACCATGAGATCGACACGATTATCTCTTACATCACACTTACTTGTGTCACTTGTCATATTAAGCCTCACATTTAATATTCTAGGCAATTATCAACATCAAATGGACCATATTTCGCGATAAGGAACCACTATTTCTGGCTCATTTTAGAGACAGCATATATGCCATCGGTTTCCCTATGCAGAAAGGTGCTTTTATGGAAGAGCCAGAAATAGTGGTTCCTTATTGCAAAATTTAATCCAAATCTAAGTGTTGCGTGAGAGCAGTTTAGGGGTACCATACAGTTATCAAATCATTCATCAATTCAACGTGCAGTTTCAATTAGATAATTATTTCTTCAGTGCAATACTGATTCCAAATCATCAAGCATTTCTCCAAATTGAAAAGATGACTTAAATTATAAATCACTCTGCTAGCTCTGAAAGTAATTTCGAGCAAGATTGAGAGAAAGGAAGCAAGTGAATTGCTCATATGGCATGGTGGATCGAGACACTAATGCCTCTATTCGTATCTCTGCTTTCATGAGAAAAAATAGAATCGCCAAAAGACCTCTTTTTAAAATTATTTGACCGGTACTTTGGAATTTTGAGAATAAAAATGCATGGTAGGGAATCTACTGGAATTTTTATGGAAATACGACTTTTCATAAAAATTTACTTAAAATTTTATACCTAGGTGCAAAAGTATGGAGCGTCATAAACATTAAACAACAGAATATACTTTTTCACAGATTTTTAGCCACAATAATTATCTCAGTTTAGCTGTCTTAAAGCAGAGAGAAATGAGTGTGTCCTCTGTTTGTATCTTTTACTTCACTTTTCGAGGTGAAATAGATGGTAATAAGAATAGAGACTCAAGCTTTTTGAAAAGATTAAGCGACCCAAGCACTTTTTAACAAGAATGATCGAAATGCATACTCACTGGTGAATCAGTGATTACTATCACTATCAAAAATAATATAGACAAATTTAAGAAGTAACTTAAATAGTATGTACTGATAAAGGGGGAAACACCCTGAAAGTCCACTACATTCACAGTTTAAATGGCCTAGAGTTACTTGTTAACAGATTGAAATTTTTGAAAATCGTGACTTTTTTGGTCACCTCAGTTCCTCTATTCCCATCTGATCATAGGTTTCTCTTCCACCCTCTATAGTGTCTTTAAGGTATCTGAGGCTTCGGCACAAATACAAAGTTGCAAATTGCAATAAAACAGGGCTCTCTGGTTCATTCCAAATTTTAAAGCTAGGGTGCAAGTATTGGGGTTACCTAACCAAACGCTCATCTCTCCTGTTTCTGCTTTACGATGGTTTCTAATGCCTAAACAATTGGAAATCTCTGGCATTTGCTCTGTTCTCAAGACTTGGATCTCCTAATCCCAAGACTTCAACCAACTTACATAACAGACATGACTTCAGTAGGTACGTTGTGACTTTAGTCAAGCTGTGCACCACAAAGACCCAAAATATAGCTGCACTGCACCTCTTGCATAGAACTTGCAAGAGTAACACTAAATTAAACATGTGAAAGTTGATTTCTAGGATTTGAAGGTTAAAATTAAATGACAACGTATAGAAGTATAAAGGATTCAAGGTCTTAGTGAATTTCCCTGTGTTGAAAGGCATCCCCAGGTGCATATTGATAGAGTTTATATCAAGACAACACCTCCACCAATGAGCAACTCAACTTACTTACTCTTAAAAATGAATAGTATTATCATGCTGCATGAAAACAGTAACGGTTTGTGGTCTTGTTGCGTTATCCGACTTTCATTTGCATTGTCAACGCGAAGTCAAAAAATTCTGACTTTCAGTAAGAAAAATTCTACATGCATTCGTAACACAGCTAATTTTCTCAGTCTAAAATAGGGGCAGTAAAATCAAACAGATAATTTTATTTCAGCTGATTTAAAAAAGTAGAACCGGACAAAAAAAAAAATAAAAAATAAAATTCCAAGTATTGTATCAAGTACCTCTAGTGCTAGTATAACACGTACATAGCAGAATACTAATAATAAAAGAGAGTCTGATGGAGAAATTTCAGGCCTACAACCATGCCCTATTTAAAAAATTTGTATTTCATCGGATATTTTCTCAGGCTAACAAAATGAGCTAGAAACCTGCTACCCTTGAAAAAAAAAACCTTTTTTGGGGGGGGAGGGGGGGTGTAACTCATCATTTGTGTTCCAACTTCAATGGGCAATATAAAAATCAGGCTTTGGCGCCTAAAAATAAGAGGCACTCCGCACTACACCTCATAAGGCGCCTAAAATTTTTTTACAGTCTTCATTTCTATTGTGACCTTAGTCCTTCCAAAGTTTTTAAGATCAAGAATGTGTATGACTCCAATAAATTTGAAAATGATGCCTAAAAATTAGGCTTCCCAGCCTATCGGCCCTAAAAATTTTGGAGCAAAGATCACTGCCCATTATCAAAGTGTTGATTGATTGTGCTAATGTTGACATTTTTTTCTTTTATCTACAAAAAACAGACACCAAATGACAGAACTCATGAGCCTATTTGCATGCCTTTTCCTTTTTTCCTTCAAAAAGTTATGGTGACGGTAATTAATGTAAAAAGGTGAGAAAACTAAAATGTAACCATGGTATATTACTACATCAGTTTATGAAAGCAGTGTATCAAATTTACAATAAAGAATGTACCATGATCAACTAAGAGGCAAGAAAAAAATAGCGGATTGATGCATGCCCGGACTTGGATTCTACTAAGTCTACATAATTCTCAGCCTAATTTTATTCAAATCGTTGTCTCTAAATCAAAGAAATTTAGAATGCAATCTATGATACAAAAGACAATATCAAAACTGTGAAGCTCTCAAACAGAGGAATACACATCTTCTGCATTGGAATTGAATCAAATAAATAGCAAAGCCTACAGGATGCACACAAAAATGTGGAGGGCTGTAAAAAAAAGTGAAAGATGAATCAATAAAAGAATGGGGAGAAAAGTACTTACAACTTTCGAATTCCTGTCTCCGATTTTTTCCACGGGGCGTCATCAGGTTCACAGGGTAAGGGCCCTTGAACAGGAGGATCCTCATCTTCCGGACTGAAAATAAAAATTAACATACCATTGAGAATAGATTGAATATATTTCAGTAACTTACAGTTAATTACTAACTAAATAAACAGTAGGACGAAAATGGCAGTATAAGAAATATGAACAGGGTCCTAACTGCAACTCTTTCCCGACCTCATCAAGGGAAATTTTGTTTACACCTTAAGACTACTACATCCACCCCCCCCCCCCTGCTTCTTTCAGACAAAGTTTTTTTTTTCAAATTTCCAGATGAAACGGTCCCAAGTTCACTTAAAAAAAAGTGACCATTTGTGATATGATGGGAGAAACCAAAAGTTACCTTTCTGGTTGGTTATTACTCAATACCGCGAGAAAAAGAGGCAAAGTCCCTTGCTATGCATCTTGGTACTATGTGTAAAGAATAATACATCTTAAGTAGAAGGATAAACTGTAAGATTTTTTTAACAAAATATTTTCAAACCTACCTAGTATAAATTTAAGTAATTTGTTTTACGGGTAAAAGTATTTTGTTGCCAGGAAAGAGAGAAAGAACACTAACATATGATCATGGAAGGTCACCTCTCATTCCGAGTGACCAGTATTTGTGTTTTAAAGAGCTAGTTGCGAGAGATTTAAAAGTGCAAATGTTAAGGTAGGGAACAGTTAGATGTAGCAAAAAGCATGCAAATAAGGCTCTTAAACGTTTTAACATTTAAAAAAACAAGTTTTCATCTACAACAGTAAAAGCAACAACAAGCAAAATAATGCATTTTTTCATTTGATTTGGAAATAAATCAAAATTCCAATATCTTCCTGACTATCGATAAAAAAAAATTTGGACACATATATATTGTTTGATGATAAAAGAATATTCTAACTACCAAAATGCATGGTGACAACTGACAAATATTATCTTGCAAAACAAAGTTCAACTTGACACCTCCATGAAAAAAATATCTTGATTGATAACACAAACAAAAAATTGATAAATGAAAACTTTGAATAATTAAATATTGATTTCATTATTCACTTCAATATTTGGTACATGAGATCTAGAACCCGCTAATTCAGAGATACAGCAATTACAGGATAGCAGATTCCATTCTCTACTTTGCATTATGTGTGCAATTAGCAAGTTGGTTAAAAGGAGTTTTCTTGAGTTTTTGGTCATTCTTCACAATTATTCAGCTTTGAATGACTGAGGGCTCATCCTCAGGATCTTCGAAATCCTTAGGAGGAGAAGAACTTTAAAAGTTGCATAAAACCTGGTCAGCTCCTCTACCAAATTTTGCGAGTAGCAAGGAAAAAGATTAACTTTAAAAATTGGGAAAGTTAATGACACTTTTTTGAGTAAGCTGATTTTTCCTGAAATCATCCTTCAAGATATGATGAAGTACCCATAGATCAAAGCTATTGGGAAAAACTGACTACCTGTAACTTGAAGAGACTAATTTGTGGGGGCCGGGAAATAAGGAAGATATCGTCTGATGTTCAGAATAGACCGGATGTTCTTGGGCTGCTTGGGAGGGCTGGATGGGGAAGAATCCACTGACGCTAGGCTGGTAGAGATATCTTGATGATCGCCCTCCTTCTTTGGCCTCTTCGGAGTGCTCGACATCAAACAGTCCTGCCTGGCTATTCAAGAATTAAACGCAATAACATGCAGCCAACAAATGCAACAACTGACACAGGGATCAACTTATCATACAAGAAAAGTAACTATGAGCATACAATTAAAGCAATATCATCTTTAAAACAGAGCAGGATGCTAGTGGAAAATCATGGAAAGTATGCAAGGAGGGAAAGCAATTTAAAAAATTACCAGCCTCTAATTCTCTACCCTTCTTTGTTGGTTTGTGATACCTTGATAACAGCTTAGGTGCAATACAGACAAAGGGCGATTAAATATCAACTAAGAGGAGACAGCCATTAAGTATTGAAATTTTTCGCTCGCCAAAAATGAAGATTTATTTACTTTGAAATGCAAATATGTAGGCAGAAAATACAGGCAACTTGTTCCTCTTCTCGGTTTGCTTTAAAGTTATTCAAAAAATCTCCAAAAGATTTCAGATTTTTCAGAAAATGTTGTACTTTTAGAATACTTTACAAACGAACATTTTTCTGACTTAAAAATTGCTTATACTTTTGCAAAAAACTGGATTGAGGCTGTCCTTTTAGTAAACAAAAAAAAAAAAAAAATGCAGCATGCGAGGTACTTTTAACAAAAAGTACGAGTAAATTTTGTGATGTTAATTTTACAGGCCCTAAAATGAACCTGTTGCAAAATTCGATTGAGATTACGAAATAAGGTTCAGGGCATAGAGAAGAAGTCTTCGTGATTGTTCATAATGGGAGATACATGACGAATATGGAAAGAATCATATATTTTTAATCACTAACTACTAATTGTAAGTTTGCTATGTACTTGTACTGTACTTGTTTTTTTATGACACTATCTAAACACTATACATTTTCACAACGTGGTCAGGTGGTCTTCATGATAAATAACAAAAAAATATTTTCTCCTCAAGTGCTATTGATATGCCATGCAAATGTTTCCATGAGTGTTGTGTGCTTCAAAGGGATTCATCCATACTTACTATCAATACCTAAATATGAATTGACAGCGTAAGTTTGCAATCACATATCTCGTTTGCAGTGTCTATAAATTTCCACCTCTATACTATTTTTTGAAAGGAGAACAAATTAACATCATTCTGTGAAGTTTTTGCAGAATTTTCTTCGCACAGAGAAGAAAAATCATGGCAGTTGTAAAAAAATACTGTTCAGTAGTTTTCCGTTTAAAAATAAAGTATGACAGGAAGACTGCGACATTGCAAACCGAGTTATGTGATTGCCGACTTACACCGTCGAAATGGCATCCTCATGGTC
The DNA here is from genome assembly GCF_001854935.1 of Bemisia tabaci. Lineage (NCBI taxonomy): Eukaryota > Metazoa > Arthropoda > Insecta > Hemiptera > Aleyrodidae > Bemisia > Bemisia tabaci. The sequence continues at coordinate 1,954,875 of NW_017566832.1, read as the reverse complement.
CATGCAGGTTTGAGGAAGGACTAATCAAATACCTACATACATTTAGATATTTTAAAGCGCAAAAACAAGGTTATAAGAAACACAGTATCTTTTAGTATTTGCATAAATCTATTATCTTTTGACCATTGTCACTAACAGTAACTAAAACTGATAAAGGGTAAATCAGGCGATAGGAGAACATAAAAATGTACTTAATAACGTGCTATTATTCTTAATGCAGGCAAAATTTTGCAACAGCTTCATTACTGATATACTTTGACGAGTAGAGAAATTATCAGGTGCAAGATATGAATTCAGCAAACATCAATGTTAAAAATTATGCAGATTAATGGGTCTTGTTTAAACAAAATTATGTTTGGAAAAGATAATGCAGATTGAAAATAAGACTAAACATCACTTACGATTCTACTTTGACTGTTGGCTTTGGCTTGAATGCTTCTAGTTCCTCTTCTAGGTTGCTATTCTTCACTTTCAGCTCATTTCTCTCTTGGATGATATCTTTCAGCTCAGTCGCAGTGAACCTTGGTCGATCAGGGTCATGAACATCGAACACTACTTTATTCCTCAAGTCAGGAGAATCCATCTAGAACAGGAAAAATCAGGGGCCAATGAGAGAGGTAGTTAACCATAGAATACACCTTCACAACAAGAGACTTTCTTCAGAAAAAAGACCTTGGTCCACAAAAACTCAGAACTAAGCATTAACACCAGAGCATGGGAGGCAGTCCAGTGACATTTTAGGACATAAAATGTCTTTAAATGTCAAACCAAGCTAAAACTATTGTGATTAAAAAGTTTGCACTTTGAAGGAGAATGATTTATAACACCATAATTAAAAGCATTCTGACCTACAGCAGTGAAGTATGGCCCATGAAAGATCGAACCCAGAAGATTCTTAAGGCAACTGAAATGGATTTCTGGCAGGAGCAAAAAATTGATGTTTTTCTAGATTTAAGCGGCTCGGTGAAAGGTACAAAAAATATTAATGCCTTGGTAGTTTTTATCATTTGCATCCAAGTTTGATGTTCAGCTTTGCAATTTTTTAGAGTTAAAATGTTGAGAGAAAATATTTTCTTCTTCAAGATTAGTATGAGATTCTACTGTCCACTCCTAATAAGCAGACTCCACTACATTAAAAGTTGGTTCCTTTTTACTGACCAATACTGTATATACTCACTGAACTATTGGCAAGATCTTCATTTTCTTTTTGAGCAATTCCCAGTCTGTGGCAGAGGACTTTCACTTCCTTTCTCTTGTCTTGCAGCTGAACAAGAAGATCTGCTCTTTCTTCCGCTAGCGCTCTCATTTGCGTTTGGCTAATATTCTGCTTCCTCCTGAATTCTTTCTTGAGGGATGTAAACCTCTCCACTTGATTAGACAACTACAAGAAGAAAGGAAACATTTTGTTAGGGCTTCGACTTTTATTGAATCATAAATGGTAGCAGAAATATCCACAAGGCAAGGAAAATGAAATTATTTATTATGAATTAATGATACAGTTGAATTATTAGCCTGTTGCAATCTTACAAAAAATTAATTATGCAGCTACATACGAAAAAACTTTCTTAGTCTTGAAATGGGAAAATTTTTCTAGCATTTTTTTTTTCAACTTAATCTGCTAATCAGCTGAGGTAAAGGAGGTAGAAAAACTTCCATTTATCTCCTTGCATCTGGCTACGTCTTAGGTGAGTTTTGCTTCAATACTAAGATATGAATTCTTTACAGCAGAGCATGAAAGATCCCTTTTTCTTGCGTAACTAACTCAAAAATACCCATTGAAGAGATGCAGTATAGTAAGTAATAAAAATAAAATTAATCCAATTTTAAAAAAGCTGAAAGAGAAACATTTTACATGAAATTTCACAATGAGCAAGTGGATACTTACATTTTCTATGTCTGTACTTTTGGATGCTAACTCGCGATCTTTGGTCCTTAACTGTCGTTTAAGTTGCTCAATAGTACTATTTAATTCTTGAACAGTTGCTACATCAACTTCCGTTGCGACAGATTGCGCTGTAAAAGAGACCACCAGAAATTAAGGATAAAAAATACATTTTTTTCAGGAGGGCAAATAGAAATATAGTGTAACTGGTTGACTTAATTTAATGAGCCATGACGTGCAAGTATCCCATATTCTGAGAACTGACATAAATTTTCACACATTTTCCATAATTTCATATTAGATGGCATTCTTAATCAATATGCAATAAAGTGAAGTGGCTGACATAGCAATCATGAATGGAGCATTTCACTATATCTAGATGATTATTTTCATTTGTCAGAAAATCTGACCAAAATAATTATGCTTTTTTTGTGGTCATTGTAGCTGAATTAGCTTTCGATGCTACTGAGATTTAANGTCAAAAGTGTGGCCACCGCCGGACGGAGAAAATGGGCGCCATTTTGAGATGGGCCAAGCGGCGCGCGTTTAAATGGGAGCCCAAAATGCGGACTTTTGGACTCGTATTTCGTGGGTTAATATTGCTCAAAAAAATCGGGGAAAATTCCTGTGAACTCTGTGCACTCTCTAGTTTCCAAAAATGCAAGAATTACGAATTGCTGAACAAGCTCATTATGCTTTTTTTGTGGTCATTGTAGCTGAATTAGCTTTCGATGCTTCTGAGATTTAACAAATGCAATAAATTTTATTTATCATCCAACAGATTTTTGGTGTTTTCTGATCAACTTAGGTGATTATTGATATTAACTTTTTTAAATTTCAGCATTGTTTAAGCTATTAAAGAGTATTCATAGGCATTCAGAGTTACTGATTTTTGTCACTGACCAAGGTTGTGGCAGATAATGAATACATTTTATAAACATACTTAGAGGGTTGATGGAAGATGAAAATCGAGAGGGACTTACTTCTAGCAGCTAGAGACTCATCTTCAGACAAAGCTAGGAGGCGTGTTAGCCTCATATTATCTTCTTGTAGTTTTTGCACCATAGCTTGATACTGGTCGACTTCGGCGCGCCACATGTCTTCAACTTGCTCTACTTCCTAAAATAATGAAAAATACAAGAAATTTTAATCTAGTGTATATCAGAAAATAAAAAAAAAATTGAAGACTTGAAAGCTGTCTCTTCAAGTTACAAAACAGATGTATCAAGTAGTAATATTAAATACTCATCATAGCACCAGTGATTTCATTACTGACAGACATCTTCATCTTCTGGCATTGAGGTAGAGACAATGGAAGTACTTTGGAAAGATGGTCAAAGCAAAAGCAGCTCTCTTTTTCATATTCCTATCTGACTGTCACTAAGGAAACTTATCAGAATATGTACGTAAAAATAGAGCGGTGCAGCACTACACTTTGGCGATCACTCCGTGTAACCACTTTTAAGATTTTTGACCAAAACTTCTCAGGAAATAGGTGACTCCTGTCTGATGTTCAGATGGTGTCTGGTTGCCTAAATTCCGCATGCTGCCCTTGGCTACACACCAAAAACACTTTGTGGGACACCTAGGACTGAGGAATGAAAAGATTGGACATAGGTCATCTAAAAAAATGCCACCGCTCAACAGAAATACGTGTGCTGACCAATGAACAAACTGTTGCTTAATACACTTAAAGTTGATGTGACATTTGTCCAGCCATTTCTTTCACTTTTACAGTGAAGTGACGGACAACCAACTCACGAACAGACAGCCATCACATTATCATCACTTTAACTTCATTTCTTTAATATTGTGTGCCTTCTAGAATACACTTAAATGTGTTCGATAGTACTTCAAAAAGTGACAGAGTTATTTAAAATGTGCTTGTACAGAGGCAAAGGCTTTCCTAAGTACTTAAATTAAAGCGCTTGCAACGTTCGTAATCGGAAGTAACTGTAACTTCAATGGCTAGATTGATAAGAGAGAGACTAACGAAGAAAAAATAAAGTGTGTATACCTTTTCAAATCTTCTTTTTTCTTCTTTCTCACGCTCGAGCTTGTTTATTCTTGCTTGCAAGTCTTGAATGGTGAGGTTTTCTTGATCGCTCTTAGCTGCCATACCTTCGAGCAATTCAAGTGCATTGATGACTTTCCGCATGAGGCTAGTGACAGCATCCACACCAAAAACATCAATTATTTTCTCGAACTCGCTACCAATCTCTGAGGCTAAGTCATAGACATCGATGACACTGATATCTGGTTTCGGAGATTCCATGACAGGTGAGTTGCTTACTGCGTACGGCATGAAGGAAGACCAATTGGAAATTTTGCCTGCAAAAGAAGTAAATGGGAGTCTCAAAAATTGTGTGCATATTAGTATTAGTAGATATAAAGAAATTAGAGGATGTTAAAAGCTTGCAAAAATTGATAGGAGATAGATAAGGGGCTGAACAGGTACCTGTGAGTTCTGAGCAAACTACGCTGAAGCAAATGATACTTTCAACAGGTTTAATTGAGATCGGTGGAGATGGGTCATTGTAATTGTTATCTGTAAATAATATCACTACTTATAAATTGAAAAATGGAAATAAGTTCAGAATATAGCACTACGCCGCGACTTGTTTGACGGCTTGAGCTTCTAAAGGAAATTAAGGAATGCAGATGCAGACTGCTGAAATCAGCTGATGAGGTCTCATGACGTCATCAGTCAAAACAACAGCAACAGCACAAAATTTTTTTATTTTAGCGATGTTGACAAGTTTTCTTGATGTTACATGCTGAATTGCTGAGTAGTGGTGTTGAATTTGAATCAAAACAAAAATTTCTATCTGATTGAAATCGTCATAATTATTTAAAATTTTATGATTTGTAACGGAGAATAAATTAATGTAATTGCAGATACTTTTGGGATCCTTTTAGTGTAAAATGCGCAACCGGCAACATAGTCGCATGTTGTATTGTGTTTGTGTACATGACCGCATGTGCGTTACGGTTAGAACGCTAGTTTTCAAGTCAAATTGTCTAAATTGTAGCTCAATTTTAGCTTTTGGTCACGATTATAGCGACTGCTCTGTGTTTTATCGTAAAAATAATCCTATCCAATGAGCATTGTGTAATAGTGTCTCTCTGGTAGGTAACTTCCCTTTCTCCATTCGCTCTTTCAAGGGTGGAACTTACAAAGTAAGATGTCATGATTATACGGCTTTGATGCATCTTAACAAGTAGCAAAAAGTGTGCGAACGACCAAATAATAATCAATCTTCTATATACAGAATCCTCTTCCTTGCTACACGTCAAGCCATTAATCATCAGGCAAATTTTTCTGCAGTTTTTCGTTCGATCTTCTTTCCTAACTTGGAAACGCCAAAATAATGCTGAACAGCAGTTGACATAGTTTCCAGGAGCCACTATTTTTGTACAATCGGCAGTTGATTTTTCGGCACTTTGCCTGTAAAATGCAACTGACGCAGGGAAAATAAGTCCTAGAGAAAGAGATTCCTCCTTCTTTCAGCACTGGGGAATGGATCCGCTGAATTCATGGAAAAACCTAGTGTGAGTGTGAGTCTGTCCTCATATCTGTTTCCATTCCCTACTCTTGGATTTTTGACCTTCTTTGTACAGGTCAGTGAAAATACCCAGCCTGTTGTCCTTTGATTTTCTTGCATTTCATGTTCAAATAAGAGAAAAAAATAAAGTAGGACGGTTAAATGTAAAGGCATGCAGAACCTGAGACAAGACTGCTTCTCGGCCGTAGTGGCTGTGGATCACAATACACTTTCATGCACTGGGTTGCTCCGTGAGTTGTAATGGACCTGTTGCTGAGCACTGAACAGTAGAGAGATCTTTTTGAATCATTGTGGCAGAACCCACGGCGACACGACTATGCCTATTATCGTGAAATCACCCATTAGTGAAACAGTGGCTCGGAGGAATTTGGCGCCAATATGACCTTCTTCACAATTACTTTTCATGAACTTGTGCTCACATGTAAGTGCAAGAAATGAAATAGGCGATATTCTGTCTCACTCTAAAAATGCCTATTTACTGGGTGTTGTCTCTCTCTTTATCAATTTAATTGATAGGTAACTTGATTGATATTTGTCTCACTGACTCGGTCAATTTTCCTATACTCTGATTATTTTGTGTTTTTTTACCAGGTATTAAACTCAGGAAATCATCTTTGAAAATGTCTCCGCCAAATCAAAGAACGACAAGCTTCTGATTCTAAAGAAAGAGATGAGATCAGTCTCATCATAATAATGGAAGCGGAAGAAAGTGTGGAGTCTCTTGAAACAGATGAATTATCAAGTTACCGACATCGAGATTTTCTTGGTCCAGTTTGTCTGACTAACAACTTATGGAGCTTCAAGGAGCAAAATCTATTCTGCGATGTTGCTATAAGAGTTAAGGGTCATGTTATCAATGCTCACAAAATCGTCCTTGCTGCAGCTACGCCGTATTTCAAGTTAGTATAATTCAGGAATTATTCACCTCTATACTGTTACTTAATATATTATTGAAAGTCCTAGAAGTATGCGGACCATTGATGGCTTTGTACCAATTTAGGTGACTGACATTGATCTTCAAGTTCTCATTTGCCTGCTTTGGTGTGGATGCAGAGGCTCTTTGTAAAAAATTTGAAAAAAATTTTTTTGAAAGACAGTCACAAGAGTTTATTTCCAGTGTGCAGATGTGTCGCTTGCAACTTATTGGGAAAAAAGTATTTTAGAAGGACCTAGATACTCGTCATATCCTATCCTTTCGATCTCTTCATAGTTATTCCTAAACTTACTTCCTTCACCAGACTAGTATTTCTTTTTGTTCTCCCTTTTTTGCACACCTTTCTTCACTCTCCCTTTTCAACCAAGTGATCCTAGGTGTAATATCAACATAGACACCATTGTAATTTGCAATAACGCACCAAATAATGTGAATCGTGTTCCGTAAATATTTTTTTAGTGGTTATATTAGTCAAGTATCTAAAGCCAAGGGACCAGGAAAATCTAAGCCACTCAAAAGAATTTAACCTGAGTACAATTAACAGACCTGAAAGAAAAGCGGTTCAGCACTAACTCAAAGATTTGGCTTTTCTGATGATATGTAATATGTCTCTTTTACTCCAAAAAGCCCCAAAGATCCTAATTTTCTAGATTTCAATTTTCTTCCTCTTCCTCGCTCACTGGCAAAGGGACTGTCAAAAACATTGAGCGGAGTGCAAAAAATTGTTGTTTCTAAAATCAAGATCTTTTGGGATTTTTAGAGTAAGTGAAACAAATTATACATCAATATAAATGCCCTATCTTTGAAAAGCGTTTCATGGGCATATTTTTGTAGAAAAATTGGCGGAATTAAAAAAAGCTATATAGTTTTTGGAGCTATTTTCAATAGCTAAACTAATCAGTAAATAAATAATCTCAAATACCGGAGGAAACCAAACTGGATCGCAATAACTTTTTATATATCAACAGCATATAAGAACAGCAGGGAGAATCACTAGGCAACTAAAAACTATACAGTGTTGTAAAGTTTTTACAGTTTTGATTTCCCATGTCATTTTCCGAAAAAATTGGAAAATTGGCATCAGGTGTCTGATGTGCTGAGTTAAAAAAGCGCAGGAAAATCAGGTGGCTACAAACTTTCTGTATCGAATGCAAGTTCTCATGCTCTCTAACTCTGCATGCAATGTCTGTCATTTATTTATCCTAAGAACTTTATGAACCGTAAAATGGCTAAGTCAATCAGAAGTGGATCCCCCAGTGGCATCTGCCCATAGCTGGTTCTCTAATTTCACTCGGAATTTGACTCACTGCATCCTACACTCTACTCTGCTATTTTAAACTTTCTGCAGAAACAGGCCCAAGTTCGATTGAAAAAGTGAACATATAAGATCAATGAGATCTTACAGAAGAAACCAACAGTTACTTTTCTGTCAGTTATTTTTTTTAAAATATTATCTATGAATAAATACTGGGATCCCACTGTACATCATTGCCAACTTTTATCACCTACTTATCGAAAAATATACATTTTTCCAACACAGTGTGTGATACTTCCCACTTGTTTTTTCAAAATTTATTTTATAATTTTTCTTTTTTCCTCAGAACTATGTTTACTTCGGGTCTAAAAGAATCAATGGAAAATGTCATTGAAATGCATGAGGTTGAATTCTCTCTAATGCAAGACATCATTCAATTTTTCTACACAGCTCAAATTGAGGTAACATGAAGCTTCACACAGTTTTCATTTTTTGGATTTTATTTTTTGTTGTAAGAGTAACTTTGTAAATTATTTCTCTCTTTGTAATTGACTAGGGACCTTTGGCTAAACATACCCACATTCATTTCAGTCACAATTACTAATGCAATTCATTCACTTATACGAAACTGAAATAAGTAACAGGGCACAAAATCTGGTTTTTTTTCCACTTACGTGGCTGCTGGTGTTTAACTTCTATCAAAGTAAAGGCATGTACTCAAAAATTTTGAAATTCAGTGCAGAGGCGGATCCAGCAATTTGACAACACCGGATTCCCTTGATTTAAACCTATGTTAAATAATAGATTCTTGCCAGAGCACCTGGCCCCTCGAAGAATCGATACATTTCTGTAGGTTCAAATGGAGGGAATCCGGTGATGCCAAATTGCTGGATCCGCTTCTGATTCAGTGACATCAAACGATAGACTTAAAAAGCTCAAAAAATTCCCGGAAAAATTCAATCCAGGAGATGAAGGAAACATCTTTTTTCAAAAACTTTGTTTACTATTATTGTTTTTATTTATTTAATTCTTTCATTTATTTATTCACCCTCTATTTTTTTTCTCATTTTTATGACTCATCTTGAGTATGTATTTTTATCTTTTAATTTCCAGCTCAACGAAACAAATGTGTTTGATTTTTGGAATATGGCAAATTTTCTCCAGAGCACCCATCTGAGAGGAGCTTGCAAGCAGTATTTGTTCAAGGAGATAAGCACTACCAATTGTCTAGGCATCTATGAACATGCCCTCTTGTACAATGAATTAGACTTTAGTGACTTTTGCTTTCAGTATATTCTAACGCATTTTCAAGGGATTATTAAAACAAATGAGTTTTGTCATACATCCTTCAAAACTCTTCACAAAGTGTTAAGCTCAAAGGTTGTGAATGTTCTCCATGAAGCAGATCTATATAAGGTAAAAAACATTAATTTTCAATATTATTAAGGACATAATGAAGGAAAGAAATTATAATTCACAAATAAGGGGCACATTTTGGTATTGAAACTACAAAATCATGTATCTAGGCTTGGTTGTGCTGATTTCCTGTCACATTTTGTCTCTTTTAAAGATGGTTAAACATCCATACTGTGCTAGAAAAAAATGATGTATTAGCCTTCAGACATTGCCAAATCTCCCTTGATAAAATACATACTTTTGAAGAAGTATATACATATTTTCTCTTGAATTTCTCAGGTATTTTAGATTAAATTGCAAACATAATCGTCTGGAAAATTTAAAGAAAAATGTTCACATTTTCCCCTGAAAATTCTTCTTGTATTGGAGGAAATATGGCAACGCCTTCAGCTCAAACAGCGTTCTTTCTTAGCGCAGCAGCATATTGCACCAAATTTTTTAAGGTTTTCCTTGCCTTTTCTCAAATGTTCACTGAAATGAGGTACAATAATGTCTTGTTAGTAATATTTTCTAATAAAAAGAGTAAAAAAATAAGCCAGGTGTTGAAATCTAGGAAGACTGAATTCTGTGCATCATCAAGATCGGAGGTTTCTCCAGGATCCAGAAAGTAGCATAGGGTTTCAGGTCACATACCACAAACACTCAACTTCTTTTTCCATGTAAATTTACTCTAGTAATTCGATTTTTCGTGCATGTTGACAGGCTATAAAACAATGGGTGATGTTTGATTACTCAAACCGCGAGGAATTTATTCAACCCCTCTTACAAAGGATCAGTATTCTAAAAATTTTAGATTCTGATCTTGAGGATCTCTTGAGAGAAAATTCTTCCAATGATCTTCCTTTCCAGCAATTCCTACTAAATTTAAGAGAAATTAGGCAAAAAATTCGTTACAATGATGCTGAAAATTGTGACAAAGAGATATTCAAAACCATGAAGTCCACATTTCGTTGTTGCTCAATTATGAACGTAAGTATAATTTTAATACAGTTCAGGCCACTGTTTTTAGTGTTTTTTTTCCTGTAGAATTTTAATTTCTACTAATTTCAAACAGTCACCATACAAAATTCTTTTGAAGAAGTAAACATTTCAAGGTTTGAGACTTTTCTTGAGGTTCTGCTCTGTTCTTGCCATCAGTTCAATGAGCCGCGATGATCATAATAAGTCATAGAAGATTGTCAGGATTTTCATAGAGCCACTTGACAAGATGGGTCCAAAACTATCGATCAAAAACTCAGGATGTTGTATCACAACATAACCAAACGGTCACATAAAATGGGCAGCCACAAAGTTTTGGCTTAAAAACCACTTCCAAACCTCAAAATGAATTTTAAAAATAAAAGATTCAATGTGCGAGTGTCAAATTTCCCTTACACTTTCATGGACAAATTAACCTGTCTTGAACATCAATTTTTTGTTGATTTTAAAGACGTATCTTATCATTAATTGATCACTGATCTCATCAATAATTCCTTCAAACAATCATTTGATGGACAAACTGGGGTGAAAATGAATACAGTTGACTTGAAAAGTTAAAGATTCGCGAGCCGGAATAATTTAATTACTTGCGTTTCAATGAATTTAAATTGAATTGAAAATAGACTATGTGCAATAACAGACTGAAGACTTTTATAAGAAGGACTTCCAGTTATTGTGGAGGTGAAATTGTAAGTGGTGAAGATCTTTCACACAACCCCTTTATGTACTTGCTTCAGGGATTACAGTATTCATGAGAAATGAGACCTGTGCTTTCTAGATATCACTGTCGAAGATTGCTGGGTGGGAAACATTTTTTTAAATTGCAAATCATTTTTCAGCTTTTACAAGACAGTAACTTCCAACTAACCTCTCTTTAGGTCATCTTCGCGATTGGTGGAATGTCAGCCACAAACGTTCCGTTACGAAATGTTGAGTGTGTCACTGTAGGATGGGAGCATTGGAAATGTGTGCGCCCAACAATAACTTTTCACAATGGAAGACCGCAACAAGAAACCAAAGTCATTCCTACCATGAGCCAAGCTAGACACTATCCTGGAATTGCAGTGCATGATGACTGTCTGTATGTCCTAGGTATTGTAGAATCTATCTGAAACTCATTTATTGATCGAGCAGTAAAGTCTCCTGTCTCATGTGTATGGAATAAAGCTCTTGAATTAAACTATCATCATGAAAGCCAAAATGGCTTTAAGCCAGAGGTGTAAAAAGTTCCAAGCGTTCCCCCATTTTTAGCCCAAATTTATTACTGCTTCCTCTGAAGAAAAGGAACAAAAAAAACCTTTACGCCAAAGAATTGCAGTTCCCCTGTTTTCCTATTCTAGCTAGGATTTCTCCATTTCACACTGGCGAACAACTGGCCCGATCTTGTGTTTGAGAAGTTTTCGCACCCCTGTCTTAAGCTTTGATGAAGTTTTTTTTTTTTTTTTTTTTTTTTTTTTTTTTTTTTAATCTTTTGAGAATTGAACTGAAGATATTTTAAAAGTTGGCTTAAAACTTTCCAAAGAAATTTTACATTATTCTAATTTTGAGTGCACCATGTAAATCAATAATAAACATGAAAAAAACGTCATCTCAATGCTTGAAGTCCCAGATTTTCTGTTCTATTTCATTTTCGTCTAGGAATAGTGATCAACAGTATTTTCTAACGCTCTGTGTTGCCATGTCGCGCACATGAAGCTGACACTGGCATACTGGTGCTGCACTGATCTAAACTGATACCAAACATCATACCAACATTGAGCAAACTGAAACAACAAAACAATTTGTTGCAAACTAAACACAACTAGCAAACTAAAACAAACTAAATATGGCAAACTTGTAACAAACGGTTGTTGATCATGTTCAAACTTTGAGCCAAAAAATTTTTTTGACCCCAGGTTTTAAAATTTTTTTTAACTGTTCATCGAAGTTTCTCCTGGTGCCATCAGAATTAGTATGTGAGAACACTCTGATATGGTAGGTATTGAAGTTAATATTTTTTCTGCTTTCTCTCAAGATTCTCCCAGAAAATATTTATCAAATTTTTTTCTGAAAGAAAAAATTTGGCCAGCATTTTTATACTCTGCAATTGCAATACATATGTGTTGTTTTTTTTAACCATTACCATCAGAGTATGATTGACCCAATCAAAAGTGCTCTTTAGTTTCTTGATTGGTGATTAAAACAATTTCTGATGGTTTTCAGGTGGAAACAATAATGATGTCCAACTAGCCTCTGTAGAAATGTATTCTGTAGCCTCAAATGAATGGCGAGAGCTTCCTCCTATGCCAATCACATTGGCAGGATGTGCAGCAACTTGTTATAATGGAACTGCCTATGTTTGTGGAGGTGTGATTGATATGGTTCCCAATACTACTAGTCTTATTTTATCATCAGAACTCTTGGTAAGTCAAAAGTATTTTGCAGAAAATGCCTCGAATAATTCAAATGTACAAAGTAGCTTTTAGTATAAAAAAGTTTAAAAAGCTAACAGTTGCCATCTGTTGAAAACAATGAAATTTTTCATGAAAACAATTTTCCTAAAAAGAGGAGCCTTATCTTAGAATTTTAGAGTTTTTTAAACAGATGATTTGAAAGTGTCATTGTTTCTAGGATTAATTTAGCAAGTTGTCTACCAAAGACCAGACACACAAGTTTGTTAAGGCTATGTCTTGCACATGTGTTGGCCATGTTCAGTGTGAGTAGTTTTTGCGCTTTACCAGTACCTACTGTAAGCCTGATATTTCCACGCATTGCGCATATAAGACGGGTAACTGATAACAACGTGTAAATGCAATTTTTGTCGAGCACTGATCGCTGGGTCAGTTACACTATCCCTAAGCTCACTGATTCATATGTGATGTAATAGCAAAATGCAGGAAGGAAATTAAACAAAAAAAGTCCATGTTCTTTCACAATATAAATTTTTTTCAAATTAATTTTCTTAATTATTGTTTTTTAATTACTTCACAAAGTTGCTTCTTCAGGTTCGTCGTGTAGTCTGGAAGTTGTTAAAATTCGCCTTTTACTCATTCTGTACAGTCAAAAAGTTCATTATTCCTGAAATATTATACTTCAGCATTGTTTTACTTTTACATTTTCTAGGCCTTTGATATTAGTAAGAAAATTTGGACAAAATTAGCCCCAATGATTCATGCCAGGTGTTTTCATCAGTTGGTTGTGGCAAGGAACATGCTTTTTGCCATTGGCGGACAAGGTATTGCCAACCCACCTTTTTTCTCTGCAATATCCTTCTTCATAATTGCTATTTTTATCTTAAGATTACGAATTTCGTTTCATTTTCTCTTTTGTAATGGTCAGTTCTCGTATCTTGCAAGGTTTATTTGTAGCTCTTGAAAATTAAAGAATCAAAATCACCTTGGAGGAAAAAGGGAAATCGTAGGATTTGTAGCTAATAGATAGAGGATGAGATGTTTTTCCTTCTGTTCAAGGCCAGCAAAATTGAATATCATGAATTCCTCAGGAATCTGGCCCCTCTTTGGTCATTCATACTTAGGTGTAGTGGAAATGTAGTACTGCACCATCAGACTCACCTTTTTCAGAGTAGCGTGTACCTGTCACTGCAATGCACCAATTTGTTTTTTAACTATGAATGGTTTTTACGCGTCATTATAAGGGTCCCTTGTATCAACGAGGGAAAACAAGAACTTCAAGCAAAGGGGAAAAAACAATGCAGAAACCACGATTATGATATTTTAAGAAACACGGCTTAAATTAATCGAAATTGAATCGGCCATTCTAAAAAAGGCTTTCTAACCAGAAATGAAACCAAGAGAAGTGTGCGGTAATAACCGTTTCAATCAACCCGTTCTAAATTTCAGAGCTGTAAAATATTAAAGTGACAAATTAATTAATCATATTATCATATTAATAATTTACCTGCTGTTTAACACGAGTCGATGAATACAGTTTTCACTGTTTTTCTAATGTTTTTTTAACTGGCGGTCAAGTTTTTTTGAAGATAACGGATTCAATTGGCAAAGTCTAGTGAAAAAAACTTTAATTTGCAAAATTCCTATTTTCAAGAGAACAACAAAAAACTGTATGTGACCTCTAATTGTACGCCAAGAGGTAACATTTATGATTAAAAATTCTAGGAAAAGATCCTGTGCACCCTCTCAGTCTCAGTTGTAAATAACAGCTCACCTAAGCACCCATGAAAATTCAGTGTCACGTCTCTTTTAGAAGTTTATAATCCACTAACATGAAGATATATTTTGTTTAAGTAATCCGTGGACATTTTCTTTCAGACATGAATGAAGAGCCTCTTTCTAGTGTTGAATGCTATGACTTCGAAACAAATTCATGGATAGAAGCTATTCCAATGCACGAGCCAAGATCTCATTTTGGCTGTGTTGCATCTGATGGATATATCTATGCTGTCGGTGGGAAAACTCATAAAAGAATCCTTGCAACAGTTGAAAGGTAATTTTATGCTTTTTTGTTAGTTATACTCTCTTTTAGAACGGTACAATTTCCATTTCTGAAGAAGGCCTGACAATGTTATGACGTTACCGCCTTTCCAAAGATAAACTTATTCCAAAGCAAATAAAATGAGTGGATGTAAATTTTTATCAAGTGTTCAAAAAAATTATTTTTCCAAAAGAAATGGATATTAAAAAAATGTGAAGGATTTGCCAGTTCATTCTTTTTCAACAAGGAGGCTCTGAAATAAAACTTGCTTGTCTATCTCTGATTCTAGAATTTTATCTTTTAAAAAGCAAAGTTCCTCTTTATGTTTTATCATCTAAAAGTTTTAATTCTCCCTGGGACAGGTATGATGTCTTTTTGAACCAGTGGGTGTACAAGCGTTCGCTTTCTGTTGCTCGTTTCTCCATGGGCGTTACGCTTTCGGGATCTCGTGTCTATTGTTGTGGTGGTGAAGATGAGTTGCATCGCACTCTGTCTACAGTTGAGAAGTACAATATTTTAACAGACCGATGGCACAGTGTGCTGTCAATGCAATGCCCACGGTTTGGGCTTGTTGCTGCATCAATCTTACTTCCTGCATTAGATGAAGCTCCACCATAGGTAAGTTTACAAAATTTTGCTTGATTTGAGGAGAGTGTTTTTATGCGAATGTTTTGCTTTCATTTATCTAAGTTATTTTAGAATTTCGGTAGGTATGTCATCATTGAAATTGAAGTATTCAAAGGGATGTGGAGTAATTGTTTCATCCATTCATCACTTTATTCTTTCCTGTTATCTGGAAGCCCTGTAGCTTCACGGCTTGGCACACAAAGAACTCTCA
This sequence comes from Bemisia tabaci, assembly GCF_001854935.1. NCBI lineage: Eukaryota > Metazoa > Arthropoda > Insecta > Hemiptera > Aleyrodidae > Bemisia > Bemisia tabaci. The sequence continues at coordinate 1,939,575 of NW_017566832.1, read as the reverse complement.
TGCAGTGAGAGAGAAATAAGACAGTTTGTGCAGATACTTGAATTGATCAATCCCTCTAGAGAATATTTGAGCAAATTATCAAAGTTTTATAAAATTACACATTGGCTTTGTGAAATTCCTCACTGAGCGTTCTATTTTTCGCGATCATTTGCTGAAATAAATGGTTTTTTTATTTGAATATATTTGGACTTTTGTATTTCAAGTATCTGCATGAATTGTAGGTAAGAATTTGGATCAAATGCATCTTTTTCTCATTTATTTTCAATCTATGCTCTCTAATTTTTTTCATGTGCTTATTCAGTTAATTTTTTTCACTATCAACACGCTAGATTCTTAGACTTGGAAGGCCCTGACCCTTTCTATTAATTAATCATAGCTATTTGTTAAAGAAGGAATCTTGTAAGAAGAATGAAATGAAATTAGAAATGTCTTTTTTATTTCAATTTATTGGTATATTCAACATTCTAGCTGAATCATTCAACAATACATAAATACTTACAATTTTACAACAAAATATCACAAGCGTCAGTATCAGAGAATAAAATAAATAGGTATGCAGACAAAACAGGTAACTACAAACTTTGAGTAGGAAAATAATTTAGGATAATTTAAAACAGCCTACAAATCTTTACCCAGTCTCTGTATCTCCTCAACAAAGAAATCCATATCAGAATGGTTGAGTCCAGAACTTTGTATCACTAATCGGAAGAAGTTAGGTAAATCGTCAAGAGGTTGGTATGTAACCATCATTGTTCCATCCTTCATCATTCGTTCTTTAATCTTTGGTGCAACCTGCAATAGAGGGATAGTTTAAAGTCATCTTATTCACAAGGTTATTTGCTTATCCTGTATGGCAATATGGGTGCCGGATGATTTTGGTTCGAAATGATTCATGTTTTACCATATCCATTTAATTGTTCCAGTTATTGCGTTAAAGTTTCCAGTTATTCGTTATTTTCGTAAAAACTCCTTGAGGAACCTACTCCCATAGAAACTTCTTTGAAATTTCACTTCATTAGTGATGAGTTTTTTTAACTATCAAAATTTCATCAAAAAATTCATTCTTACTAAGATAAGGCTCTTGTGAGGCAAAATTTCAATGAACACCAGTTCTGCAATCAACTTTGAACGATATATTTTTTTTTAAAGACACTGCCTTTCCCCCCCCCCCCCTCATAAATGTCACTGTGTAAGCTCAAATGTCATGTGCGTATAAAGATACATCGATTTAATTTCATGAGAAGCACCTCAGAAAAGTTAGATTTAATACTCGGACAATCTATCGCAAATTTGTTCAATCAGTCATCATCATGTGGTCTTCGAGAGAAGACTCTTCCCCTAATACTGTTTAATGAATTGAAGTCCAATTTCTGAATTGCTTAATTTATTTATTAAAATTCTAGACTATTTTGAATTTGAACCTCAAGACTGCTTAATGACCAAGTAAACTTACCGTATTTAATTTACAATAGTATTCTTCATCTCTCTTAACGTTTTGCAAGCTGGGAGGGATGTACCAGAAGCAAATGTTTGTGCACTCAGGCTCAGATAGAACCAATTCAAAGTTTGGATGATCTCTGATTTTTCTGGTGAAATATTCAGCATTGTCAAATATTGTGTCCACGTGTTGCTCAAGACCATCAGTACCCTGTTGGCAAGATACGTTAAATAAAATGTTGACATCTTTTCATAAATACAAAGCCTTAGAAATACAAAAGTCAATAGCAACTGATCAGTTAAAACCTTAACTTTTATATGGTTTCGTTGCAATAAGTATAGTAATCAAAGTTTCTGTAGGTAAGTCCAGAATCAAGAATTCTCGTCTTAACCTGAAATATCGTAAACTCTTGCTCATCATAATTTGTATTGAAACCACAAATGGCAGGTAACCTTAGAGCCAAAGTACGGAAATTCATTTTAGTTTTATCACTTATGGGGGGAGAGACATTAAAGTCTAAAATGTACTATGTCTGTGTAAAATTGGTTGAACTATTCTAATAGGCAAGTAGAGTAATCAAAAAATTGGTTTCATGTTGCTTAATAAAGAAGTTTTCAGAGGAAAGTTTCTGTATGAAAATTATGCCAACCCAATCGCATAGAATGTTGCAAACGTTACTCATTAATACCCGAGTCAGGATGTTCTTCCATAGAATAATTTCAACATACTGTTATCATATCAGTCGCCTCAATCGAAAAATGCGTATCTCCATTGCAGCGTTTCAGAATTTCAGATTATGTTTTCTCTCTTGAAAGAAGAAAACCCAACTAAAACATCCTCTTGGGAACTTCTATGAATATTTTTGAATGAGTTTTCAAGAAAATGTGTTGGTTAGTTTTCTTCCTGAAAAGTAAAACCTCAGCAAAAATTTGCAATGCCTCAATCAAAGATGCATATTTCTTGACTGTAGCCATCGATAAATTGTTATTGGCTTCATTTCACGTATTGCTGCCCTCAGCTCCTTTTTTGTAAAGTCATTAGCCATTTTTCCTTCCATATCTACAAAATAGCATGTACATAGTCATTTACAAAAAAAAAATTTCTCACCTTCGCTTTCCACATAAACCAGAATTTCAGAACATCAACTCGGCGACCACACTGAACATGTTTGTCCCCTGTATCGTATTTCATGTCATAAAATTTATCCTTTTGGAAGAGATATTGTGCCTCAGCTGAGTGGCACTCGGAGAGTATATTTTTGTGGGGAGTCAAAAATGTAGAACATTGTTGAGGAGCAGCCAGTAACTTGTGAGGATTCCATGTCACAGAATCAGCTCTGTAATCAAATGAACATTCATTTAGGGGATATTCGTGAAAGACATAATGCTCTTGGAGGGATGAAGAAGAGTCGAGAGAGCATCACACCATTTTGTTTTTACTTGTTAAAATATAGGGATTTACATTACAAGAGCATTACGAGGAAGGGGGGGGGTCGAAAATCTGAAATTTTATATCATATCATGGTAACATAGTTCCTTTTAGCATAAATATATCCACCTCAGCTTTATTAGCTTAAAATCCTCAGCTTATGAGTGTAGCACTCGAGTTTATACAAATAAACGTAACCAACATCATTGAAGAGTTCAACTTCATGAAGGCAAGTGAACCGAGCTAGGACATCTTGTAACCTATAAATCTAAAGCAGAAACTTGTCATCAGTCATGAGGGTATGAAAATTTGTTTAGTTACCTCTCAACGCCTTTCAGAAGGTGTTTGTATCTTTTGGACATGAGGGCACCACCTCCCCATGCAGCGTCAACATGCAGCCACATGTCGTACTTTTTGCAAATGTCTGCAATTCCTTCAATTGGATCGTATGCTCCTAAGACAGTTGTCCCTGAAAAGTTAGAGGTAGAAAATTTAGCTCCTCTGCAATTTATTTTATAAGTCTAAATTCTAAAAATTCAAAGATGTTGAAATTTTGGATTGAAAGTCAAGTATGGAAAGGTGGAAAAAAGAGGGTTCATCCTTGTTTTCAAAATTTTTATAGTTTTGAACATTCAAAATTCGTGAATTTCTTCAATTTTTTGTCGTTTTTCAAACTATTATGGTGGCAAAATTTTGGAAGTTCTTATACTTTTGCAAGAATTTGAAAGGCAACAATTTTTACGACCTCTTCTACAATAGCTGAAAGTGAGACCTTCTATTAAAAATATTCATCCCACAGCTTAATACCTCATACAATTACTTTTTACTCATACAATTACATTTTTTTTTTTTATTACAAGCAAATTTACAATTGGAAAAATAAATTTAAAAAAACTTTCACAGCATCCCCTATGCCTTAAATTGGTGTGCAATGATATCTTTCAAGTCGATTCATTATGAGGGAANGGGGGGGGGGGGGGGGGATCACAGTTGAAGCGATTTAATTCTACTAAATTAATTTTTCCTGCAGAGTGAAAAAAAGTCACTTTTCATATTAATTTAATCTCCATTCATCATGAATTTTAAGTTCCATATTTTTTTCTTCTCTCCTTGTGTTAGCAGACACTTTTAATTATTCCTCCTTATTACTACTATCTCCTCCCCTCTTTTCTCTAAGAAAATGAATTGTTGACAATTTTGAAAGGTATTTCAAGGACTGAGGTTTTTTCTCCAATACCTATATCTATACTATCATTTTCAAAGATGTTGATTCTTTAAGTGTAAAATGGCATCGTTGCATTCTCAAAACTTAGGGATTTCCTCAGTCCTAAAATCAGAGCAATAGATTTTCTGAATATGGTAGGATTTATGAAACATCAGCTTTGAGGATGAATATCAGTGGAAGGAAATTACCTGCTGTGGCTGACACCAAGAATGGAACGGCATTGTCTTTCAAGGTTGCCTCAACGCTCTTCTCCAGCTCATTGAGATCCATTTTCCCTCTGCTGTCCGTTGGAATTAGACACACATTATCTGATCCCAAGCCTTGAAGTGAAGCCATTTTCTTTATTGAGTAGTGAGCATCTGCAGAAGTATAGAGCACCAGTCTAGGAAGTGATTGTAATCCTTTTGTCTGCAAAAGAATTGAAACATCAGTATTTGGCCGCACTTAGTCTCAGGGGCTGTTCATGAAATACTTAACGCTCCAGGAGAGGGAGCTGAGGTCGAAAAATCCGAAATTTAGCGCTACGTTGTGGAAGGCCCCTCACAATTTTTGGTGGGTAGTCATATTTTGAGTCATATTTTACCTCCTCGATTTGAAGACCGCAGGAAAAATAATTTCTTGTAGGTCAAGGAAACCCCAGTGGTCGAAAATGTCATTTTCAACCAATTTCTGTTGTCAGCCAAATTTTAATTCCAATGATTCGCGTATTCGACGCACTCGTGACCGACAGCCATGTTGCGTTTCCTTATTTTGAAGGCGATTATCAGGATTCTGTGTTCTTCGCTTCGAAACTTATGAAATTTTCCTAGGATAGGGGGCAATGGCGATTGGGCGTCGCAGAGCGCGAGGCTGCGCTGTGAAAACGGCTTAATGTATGTGTAAGATTTTCCTGAATTTTTCCCGGAACTTTCGAAATTCCCGTAGTTTTCCAGAACTTTCTTGGAACTTCAGAAAAAAATCTGAAAAGAATCTCGGAACTTTTGACGGTCATGGAGTTGGAGAAGTTGGAACATAAAAGTTCCGAATCCTGGAACTTTTCAACGGACATGGAATAGGGTGTCTCTTACTGCACTCCCCCAGACCTCCCCTCCCCAGTTAGGTGCTCTCCCTGCCCCCTTCTTCCCACCAAAGTTCTTAATTCGGCTCATGCTCAGAGCCAGACTTTTTTTTAGAAATATCGTGAATTAATCAACGATCTCGTCAAGGATTTCTACCGCCATATTTGAATAATTTCTATAAAAAAATTATAATTTTTTTTTTTTAAAAAATGTAAAAAAAAATAAATAAATAATCAAGAAAAGCCTCAGTATTGCAATCTATAATAAAATTATTAACTCTCTGTCTAAACTTGCGACAGAGCGCTAAACTCGATCATGAGCCTGGGGCAGACACATATTATTATCTCCTCATTCCAGGTCCAGAAGCATCGAAGAAGCGTATCCGGCGCACAGTAGATCGAGTCAACTAGGGAGGTCGGACATGAAATTTTAGACAAAAACTGCGAATTTTGATGTTTATTTCGTCTCATTTAGAAGGTTTAGGGGCGTTTCCAGGAGAAAATTTCACGAGAAAACTAATGGAACCACTTTTAGAACCTCAACGTTTTGTATAAACGGAGTTATAAGCATTAAAAGTTTCCCAATTTTGTTCGAACTCTCCTTTTGACGCGATCCACTGAGCGGCGTCACAACGCTGAATAATTTTTGGTCACATTTCATTGATTTCTCTCCTCTGGGCTCCACCGTAAATTGGACTGAGTTAAGCAGAAAGGAACCAACCCACATTTTGGAAAAAATTGAGTTATGAGTCGTTTTGAACTCAACCACTGCTGTACTATCTATCGCCGAAAATTCAAAGTTTTTGTTAAAGCAAATTTTGCATAAATTGAACTTGATGTTTATCTTTTACATTTAGTGTTATGTAGGAGCCACACTTAAAACCTCTTTTTCTCGGTTCGATCCCGATGTGGCTTGGTTCCTTTCTGTTTAACTCCGTCCTATTTTCTGTACCATATTCCTCCGGAAATTGCAATTGACAACATTATTCGTCAACATCTGTGACAGCGACGATGTTTAAAATCATTGCACCCGGCCGCGCAGAGACCTGCCCCGCGGTCCATCACGCCCTGTAAAACCGTATAGCTTTAGTTAATCATCATTTCGGTATTCCCATCATATTCTCTCGAGGAATTACCCATAAAGAGCTTTACGCAGCCTTGACGGTTCAACTGGAAAAACTATTATTACCCACTTCTGAAAATTCCTTCGGTTGATGTCCGTTGCAAAATCTGATTCCATTTATACTTCAAATCGATTTTTTCCTCCTACCAATCTGATTTTTTCTCGGCGAGCAACGAATTCAAGTCTGACAAACATTTCGGTTGCGAATTCGAAAAACGCCTGTTTTGATTGTTCAAGTGGTAACCGGAAAAATTAAGCCGAATGACAATTTATTATTTCGGAAAGCGCAACTGAAATTGATTTCATGGTCCGCTCCCGACTGAAGTAAACTTCAGTTTCTCGTGAGCGCAAGATTTGATTCGACGAAAAAGTACGCAATTTGTCCATTTATGCATTGAATTTGAAATCTTTTGTAAAATCCACCGTGCTCTACTTAAAATTTTGATGAGAAAATATCGATGGTGAAACTGCAAAAATGCGTATCTCGGTCGCGGTGGTTGGTGGTTCGGAATAATCTCCGCTCCTATTTTAATTTTTAAAAGGAGACCAAACTCAAATCATGGCTTGCAATTTTCACAGAACATTATTTATGTACAGAAGAAAAGTCACTGAATTTTTTTTAGAAAAAAAAAGTTCAGTAGTTTTCCATGTAGAAAATAAAGTTTGGCTGGCGAAGTCTGCAACGCCGCAATCGGAGGTAGGTTTGCAGTTTCACCATCGATATGTATTGTGACGCTTAAATTCTTATTGTGGATATGGTGATTGGCAGGCGGAAATGTAACTTTTTCGGTTTTCTTGGGAACAGAGGCGGATCCAGAAATTTGACAACACCGGATTCCCTCCATTTAAACCTATGCTTAATAATCGATTCTTGTCTGAGCTCCTGAGGCCCCTCCAAGAATCGATACATTTCCATAGGTTTAAATAGAGAAGAGACAATGTTGCCAATTTGCTGAATCTGCCAATGCTTGAGAACCATTTAGTAGGTAGCGTAGGGTTTTCGAATTATTTTACTTTTGAAAGTTTCTTTGCCGTTGCAAAACTGTTTCTTCTTCAACGTAATGGACCACTAGACATGCACGAGTTCATACATTCTGATACATGTTTCTTAACAAGAATTTCACGTAGAACACGATTCGCACAACGAAAATTGATGAAACCGACTCCTAACGAAGATATTAATCTTTTGGATTTTGAACTGCCCGCTCACAAGAATCTCACAGCTCTACGTGAGTCGAATCGCGCATTACAACGGTTTCAGCAAGCCTCTCAATCGAGCAATGTTCATTTCCTACCGTGGGTTGTTCAAACTATGAGCAATTTGCTGTAGCTGAGCCAAAGCGTCAAGATTGAGGTTGCCAGATTTTCATATCGTAGAGACTGTCGTGATAACGTTCAGCGCGATGTGAATCACGCAGAGCATTGAGTTTTCATGAGCGGGTGGTTTGAATTCACGCATCAAGAATCATTAAGTATCTTTGTAAGGAGTTGATTTCGGTAATTTTCGTCGTGCGTATCGTGTTCCACGTAAAATTTTAGTCAACAGGGTGTCTAGCATCAGGAAAAACCGGAAAATATCAGGAATTTTGGCCAATCAGGAAAAAATCAGGAAAGTATCAGGAAAATCGGAAAAATCGGACGTTTTATCAGGCATTTTTCGTACGCGAATCTCCTCAGCGGAGAAGTTTCACTGCTTTTTGCCTACCGTGCCAGGAGTCGTCGCGCCGTCTTTGTTTCCAATAATTTCTTAAAGAAAAATCAGGAAAATATCAGGAATTTTCAAAAAAAAAAAATCAGGAATTTCTTATGATCAGGACAATATCAGGATTTTTCAAAATTAAAAAATACTAGACACCTTGGTTAAGGTACATGTATCAGAATGCTGAAATTCGTACCTTGTCTAGTGGTCCATTCGGCGTCACTTGTTTCAATAGCTCTAATGGCCGATACGGGATCCCTAGGGTGTTTTTGCCTGTGGGTAGTCCAATTTTCAAAGCAACGTGACTTTTAAAACTCATGCATCTGTCCACTATAAGAGCCCAATCAACGTCTCAACAGGCGCGCGAAGTCATCAAAGGAGCCGCGTGCCGGCCACCGAGTTCGCGACTGGATGCCCACGGAAAAGTGTCCATCTTCATTGATTGATTTTTTTTTCTTCCTCTTAATTCGAACCAACCACTTCGCCAATTGATTGATCGTTAATTGCCGCGTGCCTCGGAATTGGCAAATTGCGATTCGTTTCTTCGATTTGTCTATTTTTAAGTTTTTTTCATGAGTCGGTCCCCTGCGTCTTGTTCCTTGCACACGAGTTGTGCGTCGCATTCGGGATGGAACCAAATGAATCGATCGAATAGGAAACAAAATACCGAAAGACGTCACGTCTCATCGCAATTTCTCAGTACCAACTTTCAAGTTGTACGTTTACAGCTCGCTTTAAGACTTGTCAATTCAAACTTTCCACTCGCGACTAAAACCCAAATAAACGCACAAAATTGATACAAGTACTGCCGTAAAAACGCCGAGCCAAAAAGTGATCGCTGATTCTATGCTTGTCATGAATGGAGGATTTGCACGCGAAAAATGCATTTCCCCATCCGAGAGTGCTGAATGAGCTGAGTTCGCAGTGTTTTCATACATTTTTTCTAATTTTGGTAATTGTAAAAAAATAGGTTTAAAAGCGAGGAAATTTATAGCCTCGTGACGCCATTCGACGGAATTTCCTATTTAAACAAATTTATTTTAGAAGTCCAGGTTATTTTTTCATATCTCCTTAAATTGTCACCAAAATTATACAAACCAAGCATTTTCTCGTGCTCAGCTCTCTCATTACTTCCATTTCAAACAAGAAATTCCCCAAATTTCAGACACTTGCAAATTTTCCATTCTACAAAACTTGTCAAAGCGACCTTCAAGTTACTTTCTATCCAATCGAAAACCGCCGTTTGTCCATGGAAAAAACTGTTACTGTGGAAACTTCTCGCGCTGAAATTCTCCTCGGGACAACCGGAATTTCCTTGTCTACAAGAAACTCCGATTTTTATAAAATGTCGGAAATAAATCCGGATTTCACTAATGCATCGATATTCTTGTGGATTCGTATCCAACGATAGAGTAATTCGATTTTTAAGCGGAGAAATTTCGACTTGGTGCCCCCCTTTTTGCCTCCTTTTCCGCTCCTTTCAGTCCCTCAGTTTCTCAGAGAAAGAGGGAGTGGTATAGAAGCCCCCTCCTCCCATTTTACTGTATCCGCCGTGTGTTTTCTTCCTCTCTCGCTCATTCTGGTCAGTCAGGATGAGTGCGATAGTGAGTCGCTTTCTTTCCTTCTTTAGCGTCTCAAAATTTAAGTTGGCAAAGGGTTCAAAGCGGTCATGATGACACGTGCGTTCAGCGGACGCGCGTGCACAGGTCGTTGCCCACAGTCGGTAAGTGCCCTCGTCAATCCTTCGAATTTTTTGTTTATTTATTTTTGTTTTTTTATTTTTGTTGTTTTTCGCGAATCACACTGCCGGCGATACCGTAATTGGCTTTAACATACAATAAAAAAAAAAAAAAAAGACTTAGCGGACAAAGCGTAATAAGTGCAGTTTTTGCAATTTTATTATACACGTGTTTAAAGTTTTTAAATAAACAGAGTTTCTATAAACTAAGTTTTATAACGGAGAAAAGTTCCAACTCACTTTTTGATGCTTGAAAGTTGAATTTTTTTGGCGAATTTTTCACGAAATGTATTTTAAGACAAAATTTAGGTGAAATCATCATTATCTCAATTTTTTCAAAAACTACAGTTATGCGTCTTGCCCTCCAAGTCCATCAATTTTTATTTGAATTCATTATTTCTGAAATAGAGGGGAGAGGGTGCTGAAAACTCTCTCCTTTATTCCTCCCCGTTACATGCCTGCCCGGGTGAGGGGTGAGGGATTGTGGGCGATGAGTGCAGTGAGAATTGATTTTTCATCGACCGTCTAATGTATAAGTCCAAGCTAAATATTATTGCATATCTTTGCTCGTCAGCAACTTTGCAAATCATACTAAATATTATAAAATCATAAGAGTAACTCAAAACGTGCAAGACGCAAAGCAGTTCAAGGGGGTGGACCGCGAAGCGGTCAAGGGGCAAACCCTCTAGTGTATCAAAATACTTTTGACTGTAAAGACAGAAGATTCCGGTATTATTTGGCGTAGCCATTTGCGAGAGGATTCTTATCAAATCAATGTGAAAGCCGAATTTTCGCGAGAAGATTAGGTTCAGTTTTTGATCTATTACCAACCTACGTAACAACGAATCGAGGTATTCTCCACTCTCAGTGGCGAGACGTGAATGTTCAATCAACGATATTTCCCCATTTGAAAGTAATGGTAAAGAATCGATTATTAAGGTGTTCGTTGCGAACACCCTGTTTATCGATATTTTTCCATAGATTTAATTGGCAGATCATTCGATAGATCGCAAAGCACGCCACGCCACTGTCCAATTTCGAAACAGCTACGACTTTCGGTCTCTGATGATGGCAGCCGCAATGATCGTATCCAAACTTTTCGACCTATCGCCTGAAGTGGGTTTGAAATTGGATAGATGCACACGTAGGCATGTAGTCATCAAATTGTAGAACTTAGTTTTGAGTGTTTTTTTTGTGGGTTGCGACTCTGTCCGTCGGGCTCAAAAGCGACCCGAATCCACTCGCAAATATTCGACCAATCGTTGTAACGAACGACATTGCAGCTGCCATCGTCTTACCATATCGATAGGTCGGTAATGCTAACAAAGTTATTTTTTCCGCGCGCGCCTATCGTACAGAGGAAGGAACGAGACCAAGGAAAAAATGGAATGAGAAAAAAAGCAGTCGTCGCACAGTGGATCGAGTCATTAGGAGAGGTCGGACAAAATTTAGAAAATTTAAACGCTTATAATTCTGTTTACACAAAATTTTGAGGTTCTAAAAGTGGTTAAATTGGTTTCCTCGTGAAATTTTCTTCTTGAAGCACCCCTTAAAATGTAAAATGCGACGAAATAAACATTAAAATTTGCAAATTTAGTCATAAAGCTCATGTCTGACCTCTCCAACAGATTCGATCCACTGTGCGTCGTGCTTTACTGTCGAGGCTCCGTCGTCTGTTTTCTTAGCCTAGCGTTCAAGTCTCCAGACTAGGAAAAAATCGAGTAACCGATAAAAACCGTTGCTACTCTAATTTGTCAATAATATTTCAAGTCGGAAATTAGCATATCTCTTCCCTGACTTTCCGTAGATCTCTCAGTGTAAAAATATCGATACTCATAACTTTGACCTTGATTACTTACGTTACTTGCCCCTCCTAAAATTCCACCCCAGGCGTAAACAGTGAATAGGTCAAAATCATATCGAGACCAGTGGTGGATCCAGAGTGAGTTTGAGAGGGAGGGCCACTTGCTAATGTCGAGTGGGGGGTCTGAGGGGACAGGAAGACACCCCCCTTGAGCAAGGGGGGTCCGGGGGGCCTTCCCCGTAAAATATTATAAAAACAGCAGTGGTGACTTTTGCAAGTTGATAAGACTGATTGTGAGCTCTACCTATTCACATCATTTTTTGTTGAGTCTATTATTTAGAATATATTCAAATGGGATTCAAATAGAGGGGAAGCAATGTTGCCAACTTGTAAGAATTACCTATGGGTACAAAAACTCGTGTGGTGCGGTCAGTGGCGTAGCTAGGAATTCCTTAAGGGGGGGGGGTCCATTTACATTATTTTTTGTACGTCCCTGATAATATTTTATGTCTGCCTTTCAAAGGTAAAAAAAAATGTACAATTAACGAAGCTAAGGGGGAGGGGGGGGGTTCCAGGGGGTCTGGACCCCCCCCCCCCAGGGTTGATGATCGGCCTTACCTTGACTTGCGGGAACTTGTGATATCTTGCGGAACTGATGGCGTATCCGTTGGACATGGAGCCGCCGGGACAGAAGATTCCATCGCCGTCGCCGCTTCCTCCGTGGAAACCGACCATCTTCCGCATTTCCGAGAGGACTTTTTCCTCCATCAGCGTGAACACCGGCGAAACTTCGTACGTGTAACCGCTCGGGTTCAGCGTGTCTGTCAGCCATTGTCCTACCAATCCGTACGGGTCAACGCTGCAATCAGAAACGTGGATCAATCAAAATGAATGCAGCAAGAGCTCATGACGGTCGCGAAATAAAAGCCACGTAGTATGGCTACACTGAGAGAAATTGCAACACATAAGTTTGGTTGCACTGGAAGAAAAAAACACATTGGATTTAGAGTCTAGACTCTTAAAAACATCGACAAGAAAAAGTACTCTCGATTCGATCAGAATCTAGCTTAAATCAAGAACCAAGCCTCTTAATTTAGGCGGATTTCGTTTTGATTCAAGCAAAAATCCGATAGAATCAAGAGTATTTTTTCTAGTCAATGTTTTCAAGAGTCTGGACTTTAGATCCAATGTGTTTTTTTCCAGTGTACGGGAAGTAAAATACAAAATAGCCCTAGCCTTAGACATTTCAACACATAAGTTAGGTTAATACGGGAAGGAAAGTGCAAAAGAACCTTAGCCCTCCGTTGACAATTTCACTGGAAAAAAAACACATTCAATCTAGTGTCCAGACTCTTAAAAACATTGACAAGAAAAAATACTCTTGATTCAATCGGATTTTTGCTTGAATCAAAACGAAATTCGCTTAAATTAAGAGGTTTGGTTCTTGGTTTAAGCTAGATTCTGATTGAATCAAGAGTACTTTTTCTTATCGATGTCTTTTAAGAGTCTGGACTCTAGATACAATGTGTTTTTTTTTCAGTGCTCTAGAGAATATGTCGCTATATGAGTTAGTTTTCTCGAAGAAATTTAATAAAAAAAACGAGGGGTGAATACCATCGTCGCAAGCGGTAGCATTAATTTTTTGGACTAATACCTGAACAAGGGGAAAAATATTCACTAAATCGTCTTAATTGAGAATTTTATAGTTAGCTTCCGCGTTCCAGTTAAGAGCTAATAAAGTTACACTGTCAAAACGCTAGGATCATAAGAGCACAAATCCAAATCTCACGTTTTACTCTTTTTTACAAAATTATAAGAGTAAACGCAGGCCTGAAAGTTTTTTCCTGAGACGGAAAGTGCATTCAGGGTTGTGCAGGCGATGAAATTGAATCACAGAAGGAGTAAACCACCCCTCGTGACTATCCAGCATCCGTGTCATTGACTTGACGAGGAAATCCATTACAAAAGAAGAAAATACACCGAAGCTTGGCCATAAAAAAATACGAGACGAATAATGTGGGCGTGACTGCTCCAAATAGATTCAAGGAGGCACGGCAGAAAAATAAATGAAGTTAGTTGATCGACGCAGAATTTTGATTTTTTTTTTATTCCGACACTGTCCTTCCTTGAAAGGCAATTGTCATGAATTGTTACTCTCAATTATCCAAAGGCACACTACATTTTTTCGTCAAAATAAGTGCACATCGCGTTTTTTTATTTCAAGACTGATAACGTAACGACGCTGTGTAATTTGCTGAAAACCATCGAAAAGTTTCAGAAGAGAGAGAGATAGAGAGAGACAAAAAAAGAAAAAACATTCCTGTCGACAATTTCGATTTACTTATCCCCGTTCGTCTTACGTAAGGGAGGTTGCATTAACATTTGAACAAAGTCAGGTCATTCACGCTTCCGCAACTAAGAGCTCCTTGAATGAAAACTTCTGTCAATGAATGTAAACTGCAGGAAATCGAAAGTCTTAGTTTCTCTTTTTTCATCATTTTTCCGGTCTAATATCGACTAATGATTTATCCTTAGAACGTGATCACGGATTAATTGTTTTTATGTGTAATGAACAATTCCTGAATGATTTCCTGATTATACCCACCACACGAAGAATTTGCGAGTTTCGGTACGGAAAGGGCGGAATATTGTCGCAGTTTCTGTCGCGCAATTCGACGCTACGACAAACCTCTTAAAAACTGCCCCAAAATTCTCGAAATCAAGTTTCCTTCCAAATTCGATCAATCTAAATTAAATAATATCTAACTGATTCAGCTGAATTAGCAAACCTCGTTCTATTTGTAAGAAAACGAGAAATATGAGGAAACCGTATTTATTTGCGCAAAAATTGGCGTCAGTTCAGACAAATCAACGGTCCTTTGGTTATCATTATTCCGCGAGAGAACAGTATTTCGCTTGCTGCCTTTTGCAAATTGCCGCCCTTTTCTCTAAATTATATATTTTTTACATGTTTGACGCAAGTGTGCAGAAGATACTGCTGTCCCGCCTAACATCAAGAACAGGGCCTTTTTTATACCTTTAGTCGGAGATAAGATTCGTCGATCTTATATCATTCGGAGGATATCGGTGGCCAAGATGCAAATCCAAGTACATCTCTTGCAGTTTTTTTTTAAATGTGCGTTCCTATTTTATGTATTAGAGGCGAGCAAACTCAACTTCATATAACTTGAAATTCATACAGAATATTCTGCTAATAGAGACAAAATATCAAGAAGTTACGTTGACTAGTTTTTCAAAGAAAAAATGGAGGATGAAAGGAAGTCTGCAACGTCGCAAACGGAGATACGTGGTTTCGCTCTTCGGCCATCGATATCGAAGAGTCATTTTCATCAAATTCATAAAGAATATTCTGCAAATAGAGAAGAAATATCACGCAAGTTTTCAAGAAAGTACGTTGACTAGTTTTTCAAAGAAAAAATGAAGGACTATGAAAATTTCGCGAAGATCGGAGTATTCGTGCAAATGAATTTTCCGCTTGTATGCCACTAGATCCATTTTCTCTGAACTAATTTATACACTAACTGACCCATCGGTAATTCTGATGTACCTGATTTTCCACTTTTCTAGCAAAGCAGAAGGAAAGCAGGACATCATGAAGGATGGACGTCTGGAGTGGTTGCACTGTCCCCTAAAAACCCCTCACGGAAAAAATTAAATTGCTGAAAAAAAGTGACTTCAATATTTCAACGTAGATTTCACAACACAAAAATGCTACTCTAACCACTGTGGTAAGCTAATTTAACCACGGGGGTGGTCAAAGTACAGTAAAAGCGCGCTAAGTCGAACTACGCTTAAGACGAAGTACCGATTAAGTCGAAGTTATTTTCGGTCCCTAGAAACGTCCATAAGTTTGGTGGAGTAACGGATAAGACAAATTGTCGCTTAAGTCGAATTTTTCGTCTGTCCCTACTTAATTCGACTTAGCGAGCTTTCACTGTAGTATTTTTGTGTTGTGAAATCTACGTTGAAATATTGTAGTCACTTTTTTTAGCAATTTAATTGTTAAATCAGCAATTTAATTTTTCCCGTGCTGCTAACATTTTATGAGAGAATATAGGTCTGTTTACAATCGTCGAATCGTCTTTCGTGTAATGAGCAGCAATGTGGCTGACTCACGCGGTGGGCTTGGCTTCCATTTATTCGTGGAATCCGCGCCGACGAGCCGTCTGAATTCGCCAAAAAAGAGACGAAACAAATTAAGGTCAAGAGATCGAGCGACGCCATTGGTGGATCGCGACCCTCGGCCCATTGCCATGAAAACCGCGAGCCCCGCGGAAGGAATCCACCAATGGCATCGGTCTCTGCCGCTCTCTTTTTTCGTCTCCTTTTCGCCGTTATAAAAACTGCAATTATCGATTTATTATTGATCGCTTATCGTGCGTCGAATCAGGACGGTCCTAGGGCGAGACCGAGCGGCGTGTCACCTCTAATGGCTCGGAAAAAACCGCGCTTGCTCGTTTTTTCTTCTTTTTTCTTTACTTTTTCTTTCCGCGACGCTCTCCGCAATTGGGAAGGCGGACTTTAAATTTCCCGGAACCTAATGTCAGGAGCGCGACGTGTCTGCCGCAGCCTGGAGTGATTTCCGAGTGGAACACTTCCGCATTCAACCGTCTCGAAAAAGTTCGGTGTTTTCCTGAATTTTCCCCAAAAATTTTTCGCGCTGTCTTTCAGAATCCATCGTCATTTAACCAAACGTATCCAGCGAGAATCACCGTCGCGCAGTGGACCGAGTCAATATGAGAGGTCGGACAAAATTTGGAAACTTTAATAGCTTATAACTCCGTTAACACAAAAATTTAAGGTTCCCAAAGTGGTTTCATCGGTTTTCTTGTGAAATTTTCTTCAAGAAGCACCCCGCAAAATTTAAAATGTGACGAAATAAACATCAAAATTTGCAGTTCTAGTTAAAAATTTCATGTCCGACCTTTCTGATTGACTCGATGCACTGTGGGTCGCAAGACGAGGGAAACGGGGGAAGAGATGTCGACACAAACAGGAAATTTTAGCACCCTATGATCAACATGTTAAGTTTCAACCGCCTAGATAGTTTTTTTAGCTGAATTTTGCCTCTCTTTTTTCTCGAAAACCGCGGTAAATCTATGAGAAGTCGGATCTTTTGTATGAGACGTCGTTCCGTAAGGAGCTGATCGTGCTTTATTTTGACGGAAGCCGTATCTGTCTTCAAGTTTCCGTGCGATGTTTTTCGTTCAATTAGATCCTCGCGTATATCCGAAACTCGTGTAGCCTTGTACTATTCAGCGCGATCTCGTGTATCTATTTTAAGGTCCCTGTCGCATGTCGTCAATCGGAACTTTCGAAAGTAATCCTTGGAGCGACGAAGAGGTCGCGTCGCCTAATTATTTATGGTCGGTACTCACCCGCGGTGGTCAATGTCGTACCCTTTTCCGCGAGGTAATCCACCTCTTTTAGCAGTGTGCGCGCTTGAACGACCCGTATTGGGTTGCTGAAATCATCCAACACCTCGTCCCATACGTAGCGTCTCTAAAATCACGTGATTTCCAGTCACCCTCAGGAGCGATACTCGAAGTGTCGATTGTTGAAGGTCAAATCGACTCATTGTTTTTAGTCGCAGCAGGAAAGCGTTTAAATCAGAAGGAAAGCTTTAGCCGAGTTTGAAGTTGTATCGAGGGGCATAAGATGTTTTTAATTCTCAATGTTATATTGTTCCTCAGTGGATTGCACCTAATATAAGGGGTCTTGAAGGAAAAGGAGCATAAGTGCAGTTTTATAAAAAATTGAGACATAATGATCTCAAGTAAAGCTAGTTTTAATGGATATTCTGTGAAAAATTCGCTCCCGAATTCCAATTTTAAGCATCCAAAAGTCAGTGTGAACTTTTTTTCCGTCTTAAAAATCCATGTAATTTTGAAACTTCCAGCATGTATCTCTCGAAATTGCAGAAACTACATATATGCGCCTCGTCCTCTAAGCCCTTCAAATGTGCTCGTTCATGTATGTATAATGATCTCTCAAAAAAGCACTCTCATACATATTTTCCGAAACTCATTTTGCAATACTGGTACTTTTTTTTTTTCTTTTTTCATTTGTTTCATTCAATTTTAATGCGGCGAAAATTAGGGGGTAAAAGTGGCACGAGTTATAGGTTATAGACCGCCTGAAGTTTCAAGAATTTTTTTTTGTTTTTTTTTTAAAAAAAAAAAAACACTATCTCAGATATATAACCTAGATCTGACTGTCGCCTGCAATTTCATTAAACCTATAATGCGATAGTTTACACCACTGGTGATGCTACGACTAGTACCTACCTATTTCTATCATTTTGATTCCGATTCTCCAAAGTTTTACGTATCGCATGAAATGATGCGTTTTTAGCCAAGAAATGAGGAGAAGACGAGGAAAAAATTAATAGTCTCGTCTAGCGAAGCAAAAAACCTAATCCCATGTTCGGTATTTTTTAGAGTACAAATTGACACTGCTTAGACCTCCATCGGATAAAAAAACTCCAGAAAATAAAAGAAAGAGGAAACGGTAAAGTTAAATCAGGAAGAAAAAACCTTTCACAGGATGCATAGACTATACACGCTTTTATACACGAAGTATCAGCCAGAGGACAAACTTCTAATCGTTTCGCTGGAAGTTTGTCCTCTGGCTGATAGTTTGCCGTGAATCGCCTTCCGTGGTTGTTTTATTCTTCTTTCTTTCTTCCCTTCCCCCCTTTTTCGTGTGTCTGATGCAGAATAAAAAACCATGCTCACTGCTGGGAGCAAAATATACACAAAAAGATGTCTTCAATTTTAAGGCGATGAAACTTCTCTGCTTTTTGCTAGAAACACCTGTTATTCGAGCAGTATATTTGAAGGGAACAAGTTCCTTTCCAGGTGAGCCCTCAGTTGAATGTATTTTCATACTTTTCAGGGCTCTTACAAAAATAGACCTACCCCTTCTTCGGAACAACTCATTCCAATAACTCAAGATCGAACAGCCACACCCCCGCCAATCGCAGCTGAATGAAAGTGTGCGCGGGAAGAATTTTACGATTTTCCTCTTTTTTGCCCCTGTAAAGTTTTTTTCTACGTTTTTTCTGTAACCCATTGAAAATTCCCAACGAAAAAAAAACGTGTGTTATCTTGCATGTCATTTTAACGCTAATCATTAGTGATGTTCATTTTTAAAGCATAAGTTACTCTCAAAAGGTAAACGCGGGCTAGTCTCTGTTTTTTATTTCATCGTCGACTGAAATGTTAATTGTAGATTTTAAAGTTTTTTTCTGTTTTTTTTTTCTAATGTTTTGTCAGCTTGTATTCCGTCAGGACCTATACAGATATCCATAGACTATATTTTATGTCCGTAGACATCATGGGACTTTGGCACATCCATGCTCCTGACTTCAAATTTTTAGGAATTATAAGACCGAGTCGAATCTGTTCCTGCAGATCCACTCGTCAGTACCGGGAAAATGTAACGCCCTTACCGGTATTCGAACCCGGAACCTATTGGCCTAGAGTCAGACCGCCAGGCCAACCTGGCCGACGATTTCAAAGTTTCCATTCAAAATCTGCACGCTTCAAAGTGTTCGTCGTTTGAAGACCTTCTGTGGAACGCTTTATTACTATTATTATTTGTCTGATTTCAACCCCAAGAACTCCTAATTACCATCTCCTAAAATTTGTTTCTCGGAAATAGGAGACTTAACTCAATTTCATTGTTCACAATCTCCAGAAGTACATGTTCATATTGCTGTTTAAATGTTGTGACTATTTCAAATCCCAACAATATCAACTTTGAAGTTGACCCTAGGTTGCGCGATTTTATCACTTGTGTTTCTGTAGAAACAAGTAAACTTTCAATCGTAATTTTCTGAAAACTTGTTTTTAGCCTATGTCCCCCTTTTCCGGCCACGTATTCTGTTCCTTTTAATCACACACACTTAAGTTTTATAGAAGAGTAAAAATGAATAAAAATAACGTGATCGCTCTTTAGTCCTTTTAGGAAAAAAAAGAAAAAAAGGCCATGGAGAGGAAAAACTCTCAAAATTATCGCGTAACACCACTTTTACCGCTCCCTCATCCTCCCAGTTTGAATATTAGCCTTCTTTTGCGCATGAAGCTTGACAGTTACCTCTTTTTTTTTTTTCTTTTTTTTCCAAATATGCAATTATTTGTTTAGCAGTCTCAATAAAAACAAAGAACTCGTGATTTAAAAATAAAGTGCAAATAAGTGCACCTTCTTAAATAGTTACAAAAAAAGAGTGAGAAAAAATCAAATTCAATTATTTTTCGGTATTTTTACCTAACGTATCAAAAATTTGCCGCTTCTTACCGACTTTCACGCAGTGTCAAACTACCACCACTGGTCCCCCCTCCCCTTCCATCTCCACCGTTACACACTTGCCACCCTCTTTTTCTACCTCTCAAAATTCCTAAATAGAGCACAAATGAGGACACTACAATTTCATAGATCTGACAGATCTTCGCGAAAAAAATAAAAAATATGCCGCAACTGAAAATTTTCCTTCTTTCAGCGTCCTACGACTTTGCAATATGGTCTGTAACTCGCGCTGATCAAACAATTTTCAAGCATGGTTCGGAAAATTCTGGAAATAGAAAGAAAAACTCTTGAAGTTTGTGTCAAAATTAAAACCATCATTTCTGGCTCAAACATAAAAGCTTCTACCCGCAAAGGAACACTGCGTGTATGATGTTTCTGAAATGAGCAAGTAACAGTAGCTTCATATAATGTAAATTGTTGTCCAGAATTCGGACTCCAAAATTTCACATCTTCTGCACCCCTAGGCAAGACGCGTTCGAATCGTGGTTTATTTCCAATGTATTTGCTCTGGCAGAACAAGTGGACTGGATTTTGCAATTTGGAGCTATAAATTCCGTCTCATTTGAAAAAACAGGTCTGTGCATAGGGAAACTAATGGCACATACGTTGTTTTTAAACCGGGCAAGAATTTATAGTTCCAAATTGCAAAATCCAGTCCAAGTGTAAATAGTAAAACTCTTCACCTCGGTATGTCATTTTCATAGTGGATTCTCCTTTCACCTAACGGGCATCCGCGCGCATTCACGGTGCACCACAACAACCTTGTCGGTGGCCGATGCATCGGGAGCAAAGTAGGTCTGCCAACATGGACAATGAGTGCAAATTTAAAATTTAATGCGTTTCTCATTTCTCAACTCCGCTACAAAGAGATCGGCACTGCGAAACTGCAATTTCTCCCGCTGACACGATGCTGTAATGATCCACGCATTACCGACTGCATTTGTTGCCAGTTTTCTGCACCTATTCACGGACAACTGAGAGGAAATTGCTCAAAGACTGATCCACAGTAGCAGTGCGTGTATAGAGCAAGGAAGGGCAGCGGCAGCCCCCCTTACCAAAGTTCTGGGGATTTTTTTTTTTTTTTTTTTTTTTTTTTTTTTTTGTGATATTTGACCGTCAAAACAAACGAAAATTCCAGGGGTACCTATTTTTATAAATGTTTCCTGTAGAGGACCCCTTTTGCTCGGGGAAAAAACCCCAGACTCCCCTCTCGTTTTTTTCAAATTTCTACATTTCAATTTCTAATTTTCTGGAAAACTCGTGACTATTTTTCCTCCAGTTTTTCAGGGAAATTCATTCTCAGTTCGATCTAAAATACGTGAAAATTTCAATGTGAAATATCGACAACTTTTCTCAAAAATTAACGTTTACTCAGCAGAGCTTTAGCAACATCCAAATGTTTGTACGGTGTTCTTCCTTGGCATGACTGTATAGCGAACAGATTCCGAATCTGCCGACCTTGGATAAATGGCCACGATGATTTCGGACGATGTAAACAAAGTTTTGCGAAAACTACCGTAACTAACAATAAGTGAGGATATCGTAAAGTAATTAATGGACGGGGCTGATTGCGAATTCAGGCATGGCTTCGCCACCTCATGCCGCACAGTAGATCGAGTCAATTAGAGAGGTCGGACATGAAATTTTTGACTGAAACTACAAATTTTGATGTTTTTTCGTCACATTTTAAATTATAAAGGGTGCTGCTAGAAGAAAATTTCACGAGGAATCCAATGGAACCACTTTTAAAACTTCAAAGTTTTGTATAAACAAAGTTATAAGCGTTTAAAGTTTCCAAATTTCGTCCGACCTCTCCTATTGACTCGATCCACTGTGCGCCGGCCGGTCTGCGCCCGGAGGAACTTGGAGATACCTTTCCATTGCACAGATATCCACATGACAGAAACGCAAACTTGACGCCTGAATAAACAAGATAGCCCCTGAGTATCACGCATTCCAGTCGGACTATCGAGTTTATATTGCGCGAAAAACAGTCAGGTACAAACGCTAGATGTATTTTATCTGCATTGAATTGCTCTTTCATCTTCAGTAAATATGACCGCATTTTCAGTTCTTTGCTTGGACTTTAAACACGTAACGTTTGCTGATGGGTGTACGGTTTTCAGAGTTGTTTCATAGAGAGAAGACTTTTTATTGGGAAAACCGGGTTGATCATGTAAAATAGATACAATCTTTCTGTAGAAATGAGTGTATATGATCGATTTTTTTTTTAAACTAAGGTCACTTTTTTATACAAGCTGTAGGTCAAGTAATAAAATTTTTTCAAAATTTTAATACTTGATGATCGACTAAGTTGGACTCCGGAACTCTGAAAATCGTATCTTCAGCCATGCGTTTTGAGAAATTCTGTGTCTTTTTATCGTAAAAATCTTAACGGTAGTGAATCTTGGCGTTAGAATCGTGATATACCATCTAAAGTCTGTGTCGCGCTCAGGTCAGGCCGCGAGGTTAAAATTTTAGACAGGAGTTGCAATACCTTTCATTTACAGCCTTGAGTCAATACAGCGACTTTTTAGCCCAGTTTCATGAAGGATTTATCGCGTCTTGCGGCAACTGAAAAATTTCTCTTTTTTTATCGAGTTAATAGAATATCTTCAGAAAATGGACCTCCTGAGAGTGATGTAGCCCGCTAACCAGAGGCGATGAGGCGAATGGTCGATTATCGATATTTCCCCATTTGTAGCTGTGGTAAATAATCGATTCCTTGTTTATCGATATTTTTCCATAGGTTTAAATAACCGATCAATCGATGTATCTCAAAGCACGCCACGCCACTGGAATTAAAATAACTGATCGATCAGAAAACCCCCTTTCCACTGAAAATCTGTGCATATTTTTGTATACTTTTTCACCACTATCTCGCCTCTAAGATCCCAGCTATCCGCAAATCGCGTCAAACTGTAGGAGCACCATACATCGCGCAGCAGCAGAAAATCACCCCAAAATTAAGTCTTCGGGATGATTTGGGAAAATGTTGACTATCCGCGTACATTTGAAAGAAAATGAAGCTTTTGTGTGCTTTTTCACCCTTTTTAAATGCTTTCAAAGCTCAAGAGACTGTGCAGTCAGTTTTCAGGTGACTGCATGCAGCTCTTGATTTGCAGACTACAAATCGACGGTGTAAGTCCGCAACCACGTATCTCTTTGCGACGTCGTAGACTTCCTGTCATACCTTTTTTTTTAATGGAAAACTACTCAACGACAATTCTTAAAAATTGCCAGGATTTTTCTTCCCTGCGCGAAGAAAATTCTGCGAATATTTCAGGGAATCATGTCGATTTATTTTCCTTTGGAAAAATTAAATAGAAGCAGAGAGTTTCACTTGCCGAAAACGAGATGCGTAGTTGCGGACTTACACCATCGAAATATATTGCAGATCTCGATATACACTGAAAAAAATATCTCGGTGTATTTACCAAGAAAAGGGTAAAATTACCAAGAATTCAGGGTTCTATTTGATCCCAGTTTTTTCTTGGTTAAATTAACATTTATGGAATTGGTAATTTTACCGAGAAATCTCGGTAATTTTACTGGACCTTGGTAAAAACGCCAATATTGTTTATCGACCGTGGTAGAATTACCGAGATAAAATGGCAATGTTGCCGGGAATTGATTACCAATAAAAGTGGTATTCTTACCTGAAAAAAAAAACAGTAAAAATACCGGTTTTTTGGTAAGCTTACCAGTCTGTATTGGTAAAAAAACCAATAATAGGTAAAAAGAGTGAAATGGTAAAGGTACCAACGAACCTTGGTAAAAACGCCGAGAATTTTTTTTTCAGTGTAATGCGGGCTCCTGCGAATACTGGGGGAGAATGAAACGGCAAACACAAGGTGCTTAAGTGCAGTTTTTCTTATTTCGAGAAATACGAGTTTGAAGTTTCGAGATTACATAGATCCTTATGGCGGAAAGAAAGTTCAAATTGACTTTTAGATGCTTAAAAATTGGAATTTGGGAGCGCATCAAGACTAGTTTTACTTGAAATCATTCCTGTCTCAATTTTTTTCAAAAACTGCTCTCATGCGTCTCGTCCGCCAAGCCCTTCAATTGACTTTAAAGTGACTCTTATTCGCTCTAAATTTCGTGATTTGCCTCTTAGTTGTTGTTTCATTTGACTCAATTTACGAGTAAATCGGCTCGACTTATCTTCAATGGAGAATTTGCTCGCAATTTTTTTTATTTTTTCATCTAAGAGAGCTTGAAGAGCTGATTTCGCAATATCAAATTATTTTCGCATAATTTTTTCTAATGTGGGAAATGGTATTAAAATAGATTTAAAAGTAGGAAAATGCACCGCCTAGTGATGTCATCTGACGGCATTTCTCATTTTGCAGTATTTTTTTTTCATTTGTATATTTTTGCAGATTTGGTAATTTCATCATATCTCCTCCATTAATTGCTCAATTTATGAAGTATTCTCGTGTTCAGTTCACTCAGTTTTTCCCACTTAGAAACGAAATCCACCAGATTTCGGGCACCTGCAAATTACCCATTTATTATTTTTAAGAGTACAGAAGCGAGGCTGCACTGAGAAAAAAAACACATTGGATCTAAGGTCCAGACTCTTGAAAACATCGACAAGAAACAATACTCTTGATTCAATCGGATTTTTGCTTAAATCAAGAACGAAACCTCTTAATTTGAGCGGATTTCCTTTTGATTTAAGCACAAATCTGATTGAATCAAGAGTATTTTTTCTTGACAATGTTTTCAGGAGTCTGGCGACTCTAGATCCAATGTGTTTTTTTTCCAGTGCGCCTAGTGACGTCATCTGAAGGCATTTCTCATTTAAACGCGTGTATATTTGCAGATGTGGTAATTTTATCATAGCTCCTCCATTAATTGCCCAATTTATGAAACAAGGGTAATCTCGTGTTCGGTTCACTCAGTTTTTCCCACTTAGAAACGAATTCCACCAGATTTCGGACACCTGCAAATTCTCCATTTATTATTTTCAAGAGTAGACTGGAAAAAAAAAACACATTAGATCTAGAGTCCAGACTCTTGAAAACATTGACAAGAGAAAATACTCTTGATTCAATCAGATTTTTGCTTAAATCAAAAGGAAATCCGCTCAAATTAAGAGGCTTGGTTCTTGATTTAAGCAAAAATCCGATTGAATCAAGAGTATTTTTCTTGTCGATGTTTTTAAGAGTCTGGACTCTAGATCCAATGTGTTTTTTTTTTCCAGTGAAGGGTATTCTCGTATTCAGTTCACTCAGTTTTTCCCACTTAGAAACGAATTCCACCAGATTTCGGACACCTGCAAATTCTCCATTCATTATTTTCAAGAGTGCAGAAGCGAGGCTGATGGGACGTCGAAGAGTGGAGCTTACCTGGAATACAGCTGATTGATGAAGTAGGGGTGTCCGATTTTGACGCTGTACTTGATGGTATCCTTAATGAGAGCCAGGAGCCTCTGGTGAGACTCGGGGGTTTTCCTCAGGTCGAAGTCGAAGATCCGCTCCAGCTCCTCCGGGTGGCGCCATTCGAGGACGCGGTTCTCCCGTCGGGTGGACTCGAAGACCCCTTTCTCGATGAGGATCTCGACCGCCTCGCGGATGAAGCCCTCCTGCGACGCGTCGACGAGACTCCGGAACTTCTCTTCCGTTTCCGGCTCGCGCTGCCACCCGTTGCTCGACTTCCGCCTCTCCGCTTCCGGCTCCTTCTTCAAGCCGTTGCCGTTGCTGAACACCGGGAGTTTTCTGAGCGGCAGGAACCGGGACTCGCTCTCCGGCTCCGTGTCGGAGCCGGAGGTCAGGGGGGACGCGCTGAGGCTGGGGGACACTTCCGTGGCGGGCATCTTCGGGGTCGGGGGTCGTGGTTTACTCGGTCGAGGGAAAACGGTGACTGCTCATCCGCCTACCGGATCACCTGAAACGCGGCGGCGCACACTCGGATTGGGACTGGCCCTCCTGCTCGCCGCGCGGGTCCTCTTATAATCTCCGGTCGGATCTCGGCCTGGACGCTCGTCGTCTCGTCGCGGGCGGGGGAGGCGGGGCGTCGCGTCGAGGCGTCGGGGGAAATTCGACGGCGGCGTCGCCTTGTAGCTGTGTGTGTCCGCGCCTAATTTCCTTCAACTGACCGCGCGCGCACGCCGCAACTTGGTCGTCGGGACAATTGTCCGGTCCTCGTCAGCGGATGACAGCCCGACTCCATCGGAAAGTCCCCGGGTGGCCGTCTGTCCGTCGCTCCTTGCCCGCTCATCAAATTGCAGCGCCTGCACAGAGCCAAACAGTCTCGACTCAACACGATATTTAGAGTTTCGTTTTCATAATTGGACCAGGGTGTCTACAAGTCCGGAATTTCCGAAGAGTCCGGAAAAAGCACCGATTTTTTTAAAGGCGGTCCGGAAGTATTGAAAAAGTGCGGAAATTCCGCTGGAAGGCCCGGAATTTTTGTCATTATTGTCGCAATTTTAGCGAGAAATTTGAACTTTTCGAATTTCGTCAAATGAAGGCACTGAAAAAGTACTGCATTTTTCTGTTGAGGAGGTACTGAATTTTTCGGGAGTGTACTGAAAAAGTACTGTAAAAGTACTGATTTTTGACCAGCTTGTTTTAGTAGACACCCTTTTGGACTCGGTCAGAGCACTTTTAAGGTTGCCCTGAATTGACGTCAGAACTTAGATGGAGGGGGAGGGGGGGCTGAAAGTTTTTCTGAAAGATCATAATCGGCTTGGTAAACATCTGAGGCTAGACTTTCGAAATTGATGCCGTCTAGTTGCTGCTAGTTTTTATTTCTTTTGTATTTTATTCACTTGATTTTTTTTTTATTTTTGATTTTATTTTTTTGGTCTTAGATTGGTTTATTTTCTTTAGGTATAACAGTATGAGAGAACTTATTACTTTTTCGCTCCCATTTTCCACTATATATTTGGTGATGCATTGAATATAGTAAACGTGCCATCAAAGGGACAGTATTTTCTTAAATTCTCCTCCAGATCTTCAGGTAACCGCAAGCGCCCCCCCCCCCCACCCTTCCTCCTTAAAAATTAACCTCCATGAAAAAAGGTACTCATTGTTCCTTTTTTGCACCCAACCATCACTAAACATTCGCTCACCTCGCATATTCGTGTGCGTTAGCTCGAATCTTTTTTCTGCCTCGCGTTTAAATCGCTGTCTGCTACAACAATTTCTCGAATCTTCAAGCGTTCTTAGTACTGGATGACAAGAATTCCTTGATGCAATTGTACCATCAGCTCACACCGACCTTCGGGAATCAAGTGCGGTTTTCCCGCTACTCGTCACTTATGAATCAGTAGAACAACTAAAATCTTCCTCTCCTTGCTGAAATGTAGGAATTTTCAAACAAAATTAGAAAAATAGTAGTAGCTCTTGTAATTTAATGTTTTTAAGTTTTAGCTGTAAGGGTGCCGAAATCTGAATAAAGAAAGGAGGGAAATTTACAGATTAAGGAAGATTAAGAAAGTTTACAGATGAAGCTTGTAGCGGATATGCCTTTTCTGCAAAAGACACTTTCATAAAAAATAAGCTGATGCTCCTTGTATAACATGGTAAAAACGTGAAATCTTAATTTTGACCATTTTTCTGAAATCTTGAGTTCGAAATAAGCACCCTATTAAATAAGTTGTTAAGAAAAAATGTTACCAACGTTACAATGTCCCTATTGTCCCTCTGGCTCTCGCCCCTTTCACCAACCAGGGATGATGGTTTTTATCAGTGAAAGAACTTTTTTAAGTGAACGAGCCAGTGGTATAGATCGGAGCTTGTCATCTTAAAGATGTCTCTAACTCACAATGATGGTTCTTTTCTAAATTTTTTGCTCAAAACCACTTCAAATTTGGGTAGAAAGTGGGCAGGAAATGGATCAAGAATCATTGGTCCATAAGAAATACATGAGAAAAAGACGACAACTTCAAATGAAGATCTCTCTCTTGAAACGCAAAATTCTCCGGGTGGATGACTTTTTCTTGATCCTCAGATATCCAACTTCAATTCTACGAAAAAGATATTGCGACTTTTTGCGACTAGCAGAGATATTTGACGGTAAAGTTTGGGTGTTTCACGTTGCTTTTACATTGTTGACCTAGGGCTGATTCGAGGTTACCAACTTCAAATGAACTTTTCTCGAAAAATACGCGAAAAATCCTGAGATGTAAAATTTTCTTATTCCTCGAGTGTTTCACTTTGATAGTGCCCACGGTTTTTCCTATGTCGGTGCCACTATCTTTATTATTCAAAGTTAAGTGTAGTCTTTTACCGATTTTTGTCCGCATCGTCCACAAGGATGCCGCACTGTGCGCACTGTGTGGCTCTTGAGTCATTGGCCGTTCAACCGCGGCGCAGTGGTCGCGGTCAGCTGACCGGCCTTTACGCCAAAGTCTTTTGACTTCTTCTCAATGCCATAAAGACATTAGTCACTCGGGTAGATAGGAATGTGCTCAAAATGATGGATCGTACTCAGCAACGAATCGATCGATCTGTCATTTAGACCTATGGAAAAGGATCGATTATCAGGGTATGCCTTAACTATCGATTCTTTACCATAACATCAAATGGGGGAATATCGATCGTCGATGAATCACGACTCATCGCTGGAGAGCGCTCAGCCGCAGTCGCTCCTTGAAAAATCCATCCTCGACAGAGTATGACATTTAATACGAGCAGTCTGCAGGCAGGAATGCCTTTTGTTCATACTTTGTTGCATCTAAGTTCAGAACTCGACCAACATCATCTTTTTCCAATGGACCGCTTTGAAGTGGGTTAATCGCATTTCTCACATCTAATGGAGATGTTGCATGTGTGAGGAATTTGCGATTTGACTATCGATTCTTATGTTGAAGTTCGCGCGAAACACGACGGTGCCACTGGTTTTCTCTGAAATCAACTCCCAAGCTCAAAAAAAGCTCTCAAGTTGAGGCCAAATGGAGGGGATATCCCACGCTATCCTGAGAGTCCATCTCTACATCAAAACAAACTTTCCATGCAAAGATATGGAGCAAATACATTAGCAGGGTTGCCGTGTTTTCAGTTTTGGAGTCCCCGAATAAAGTGGCAGCCCTGTCAATGCAGTTGCTCCCTATCTTTGCATGGAGAGTTTGTCTTGATGTAGACACGTAGATGATGGACTTTAGTCCACGAAAATACAGAAGAGCTGTTGATACTAGAGTATTTGAGGCTCTGCGAGAGTTTATGGACAAAAATGCCAGAATAAGTCGGAGCTATACGGCGGTTCGAAGTTCAAAGTTCAAAAAACTTAGTTTCGAGAAAAAGTTTTTCAGCTCGGAGCTTCCTTTTTTTGCAGACACTGGAGAGCTTTCCGTAAAACTCTCTGGATCCAATTTTCCGACGCTACTTGGCGAGAATTGCTCTACTGAGAAATGTGCCTTTGCAGATTACTTTAAGTCCTTTTTCCTATATGAATGGTCATCTAAGCATAAAATGCAGGGGGATAGTAACTAATACCATAAATAGTTGTCAAGGTCATAGGAGGGGGGCTCTTATCCGAGAAAAATGTTGAGCCAAGGGTGACAAATCGTTATCTTTACCATAATTTCATCTTTCATTTTACTTCGTAATTCTCAGTTCTCGAGCGTGGAACCTGTATCATTCTTTGTGATTAAAGACTGTGGCACTTGTAGGCCGATTACTGAAATTGACAGACAAAACTATAGACACAGACGACAAAAGGAATATGGAGGGATCCTATTGGTGGAAGCGGGTGGTTGCAACAAGAGTCCCTGTAGTTAGTTCATCATTTGCTCCCTTAGTCTATAGGAACCACTCGTTACAACCAATAGGACCGCTCCATAATCCCTGTCTTCTTTGTCTAACGCTTTGTCCATCAATTTCATTAATCAACCGGCTTGACTTGCTGGAATCTGACGAGTCGAAGGAAAATTTTACGTTAATAGCAGGTTTCCGTTATGAGCAGGTTAGTGTGCATGAATTTGCCACATCAAATCAAGGAAACTCTGGACAAAATGTCCGATAAGGACGGTTTTCCTTTATGAGCTGAGCATATCAGTATGCGTGAAGTCGTCGTATTCGATGTAAGGAAAACCTGGAAGAATTTATTGCCATGCCGTTGGGAGCAGTTTCCCGATATGAGCAAGTTTCTTTGAGACCAAATCCCACTGTATGCACACAATCCGTATGAATGGTGCGACACTGTGAGAGTAATTGGGTTTACTTCGATCGATGTACGAAAGTAAAGTTACGTAATTTTTCCGAGTGGGCACCTGCTTCTTCGCTGAAGGCAATGTTTATCAAAGTTGAACAAACGGCTAGATAGTTTGACAATGATCTCAAAATATTTACATGCAGTCAAGACGAGGGGCGTCAAATCTGGTGATTATAGCGTTTAGTCCATTGCCGATTGAGCAGGAGGGATTCCAGGATAAAAAAAGAGAACGAGAACAGAATTATCTTTTCATTTGTTTACTCTTTGGCAAATGTAGTTGGCGAAACCCGTTAAAAGAGATATTCTTTGTTAGAGGTCTTTTCCAGAATTTTCCAGTATCGTTCACTGTACCAATGAAAGATACCAAAAAGGATTAGAATTTTGAAAAACTTTTTCTCGAAATTAAGTTTTTTGAACTTTGAACTTCGAACCGCCATATAGCTCCGACTTATTCTGGCATTTTTGTCCATAAACTCTCGCAGAGCCTCAAATACTCTAGTATCAACAGCTCTTCTGTATTTTCGTGGACTTAAGTCCCTTTTCACGTGGCTGGTCATATATCTATCAGTGGCGAGGCGTGAATGATCGATTATCGATATTTTTCTATGTGAAGCTATAGTAATGACGAATCAATTATTAAGGTGTTATTTGCGAAAATTTGTTTGTCGATCCTTTTCCGTAGGTATAAATGGCAGATGGATCGATGGATCGCAAAGTACGCCGCGCCATTGATCTTAATTCTCGTTAAGTCATTCCCACGGTTTCAAATTCATCTTTTTTCCAATACTGGGTATATGAAAAGAGATTCGGCACTTACCAATAACTTTGTTCGAGTCTTCAAAGTGAATTTCACCAGGAGGCACCGGAGAACCAAACACAAGCGCTACAAACAGACAGATACATATTCAATCTAAAGTATGTAGCGAAACGAAACCAATGTGATCGCACGTTTCGAACAAATAAGTAATGCCTCTTTCGGGCAAGCAATGAAAATATTTTTTCCTGAGACTTTCAATTTATATCATTAATCAAAGTTGAAAGCTGTGTATTTTTTTCTGCCGTGATTTTTGCCTCTACAAAATTTTAATTAGCGCGCCGTCGCCACGGGCGTGACCTAGGAAGTTTATCGGCAAGTAACGGAACATTTATTCTCAGATGATTGTGAGCATGCCGAGGTGTCGTCATTTTTTCATAGATCTATCTGTAGGCGCCAACAGACTTGTCGAAGTCCCACGATCAATTAAATCAACAAAAGAATACACCAATCGAATCAACAGAAGTCGATCGACTCCACCGAGTGAAGTCATTTAATAAAGCATAGAGTTTACTTCAAGCAGAAAAAATACGTTTTCCTCGACCTTTTTGCTTCTGTTTTCCTTTTTTTTTAATGGATGGTTAATCGAGGTCCAAGCGATTCACTCATTAGTCAGATCAGTGCGAGTCAATTGATCGTTTCAATCTATCGGAGCGTTTATAAGGAAAACCGTGTTTTTCGATACCAGTTCTCAGATTTCGTTTTTTGGCGTAAGGCGAGGTATCGAAGTCCGATGGATTGATGTGTTAATTTGTTCATTTATCGAATCTAAATTAATCATGAAACTCACTCAATTGCCGACATCAATCAGCTCTTAGATTAAAATGATTTGTCTCTCAACCTTTCAGCTCTCACACGCGCGCCTGATTGAGGGCAAATTGATTCCTCGCGCGGAACTGATTTTACTATTTGCCTTCGACATACCGACGGTGAAACCAGAAAACTAGAAATCTGCATTATATGCAACGATGCATACTTAATTATTGTCACCTTTTATTCTAATGAAAGAAAAGCAAAAGTTTTTTAAGTCGTGTATTTCTCGTATGATTTTTCTTTGCTTTGCCAAAGTATGTGGGAGGTTTGCCTTCTCAACCCTTTCGGTTCAGAACAACAGCGGTTTTCGGAGTAGTCTTCGAGTTCTTAGGCGTTCATGGAACTTTTAGGATTTATTCTTGACAGACAAGGACGGCGACATTATAACTTTATTCTTATTTTCCCACCTTTGAGCTTTTGACGTAAATTCTAAACCAACTTATATGAATACGTTTTTGCTTGTAAGTGTACGTACTTCGTGTGGGTAAAATTCATGTCGCCCTTTAAAATAAAAATTCCTCTATGTTTTTTTTTTTTTTTTTTTTTTTTTTTTTTTTTTTTTTTATTTTTACATTCTGCCTAAATAGCCCCGTAAAAGACCTAATACTGGTAGACCAATCAGAAAACGGCACAGGCGTGGATACACTCGCTCACAATCCTAGCACAATCACTCTATAAGTATCCACGCAGAATCCTCTCTATTCTAATAAAATCTTTTTTAAGACCCTCGATAGACGGGTTGAAGAAGGGGAGTAAGAAGGTCGATGGGCTGGAGCTCGAAGTCTGTAATTGGGAAAATTCTAATTTTTTATGAAATCTGGAAGAATGCATCAAATGCACACATTATGAACACAGGGTTTATTATTTGGCTCTAACGGTGGATGAATAGTTGATCCGCGACTCATCGATCACAAATCAATCGATTATTTTTGGGCCGATATCCAGTTTCAGCCACGCACCAACCCATCGAGCATATACACAAACTATACCGTGATCTTCCTCGGAGGAGGAGATTCAAAAGAGCCTGGAGCATGGTTCAAGGAGACTTCTGCAAAATAAATAATTCCGTCGCTAATACTGCCGTGCTAAAGAAGAACGCCGTATGGACCCTCAGGCGTTGCCAACTTTCCTTTGATATAACACGAATTTCCTGGTAAACTTATGAATATTTTCGCTCCATTTTTTTTTCAGATAATTTTGTTCGTAATTTCACCTTAAGTCCCTGAAAATTTCAAGGAAAAATATTCATATCTCTCCTCAATAACGAACATTTTATTGAAGGAAATCTGGCAACCCTCTAATGTTCATACGGCGTTCTTCCTTAGCACGGCAGAATATCGGTGTAAGCAATGCATTGACATCTGCCATGAAAAGAGGATTTGTCGAAGATAGTACCAATGGGCCGCATCAAGAATGCTCAACATAAAGAAGCAAAACGTTCCAGGCTATTTTGTGCTCAGAGGATGCGACAGTCTCCGAAAAAAGTAATTTGTATCCGTTAATGAATTTTATCTCGGACCGGTACTGCATAGATATTAATAATGTCAAACGGGTTAATAAACAAGGTCGGTACTCTGTTCCGAGTTTGATTGGTTCGTGTCTTGCGATTTCGGCAACTGAACTAAACTCGGCCACAAAATACTTCGCATGGCTGTTACTTCAGAACGACTTTCCCTCGATTGATTCAGCGGCTGGATGTCATTTGATAAATTGGATTGCATTTTCCAAAAAGGAACCAAGAGAATTCTAATATTGCTAAGATCGTGCAACTCACATTCTTTGCATTAAAATTACTTAAATCCTGCGAAAAATTAAATATACAATTTGAGTCTTGAATTTATAGCTTATTGTAAGCAGGGCCGGATTTACCAACTTACCGCCCATGGGCCGCCTGCATTTTGCCGCCCCCTTATCATTTGTTTTGAAACATCAATAAAACCATCAAGTGAACGTGCCAAAGGGAGAGGGGTGCATTAGACGCGTTCATTCTTGTTGGACACATTATTTGCGAAAACCCTCACAACACTACTAGCAAAGGTTCACAAAACTTTGTGCAAAAGTTAAGTTCCGTATACCTATCTCTGTGAGGACGAGGCCTTCCATTTGAAGAAATGAACGAAAAAATTATGAAAGAACAAACTTAAATGTGATTTAATAATTTTAACTTCCGCCGCTGCGCCGCGCTGACCGCTATGGGTTTGGCGCAATGCGTGAAGTATTCCTACAGTCTTGTAGGCGCTTTGCGTTTCACGCCGACCACTGTTGACCGCACTGTGTTTGACGCAATGCGTGAAGTATTCATGCAGTCTTGTAGGCGCTATGCGTTTCACGCCGCCCGCTGCTGACCGCAGCGACCTCACTGTCTTTGACGCAATGCGTGAAGTATTCATGCAGTCTTGTAGGCGCTAACATGTGATACATGCCGACCGCCACACCGAGGGCTACTCCTTTTCATCTAAAGTCCTCGTCGTCATTGCTCTCTGCGCCGCGCCGTTCCAGACCAAATTCCGTGTTCGGTTTCTCTCTTAGTCGTAAATAGACTAATGAAAGGTGCTGTCTATTGTATCACAGAAAGACGACAAAATTAGAAATATACTCTCAGGACATGAGAGATTTTGTCACCTTTCCTCGTTTGTGATTTTTTTTTTTTTAATCCGATTTTTTTTATACCTATTTTTAAAAAAAATTGCAAAATTTGCCGCCCCCTAAATTTGCCGCCATGTGGCCATCTCCTAGATCCGGCCCTGATTGTAAGTGAAGATAAAACTTGTTTAGGTGATCAGTTTACATTTGCAAGGTGAAAACGATTGAACAATCTTAGCGACATCGTGCGCCCGGCTCATTTTTGCAAAATGCTAAGCAATTATCGCTGTTAAATGTTCCCAATAGATTAATTTATTGCATCTTGTCTTACTAATTACTTGCGTTTTTCGATAGTTCCAATGTAAACTATAAAACACAGTAAGTCCACATTTATATGTAGAGTATGTTTCTTGTGTTAGTTCATATAAAATCGCTCTAAATGAAGATTAAAGTCATGACTTGTCAAATACAAGAAATTCCGATCGGAAGGAACACTCCGAGAAGTGGAGATATTTTTTAGACAGCAGTTAAATCTTCCCTGACGTAAGTTGAAGGATTGATTCAGTATGGAGATTCACTGGAGGTCAGTAGAGAGTTAACCGATATCAGTGAAGATTTAACTGATGTCAGTGGAGATTTACTCGATATTGGTGAAGATTTTACTGAAATCAGTTGGATTCCTACTAATTTCGCAGTTATCTCCAGAGAAGTAGAGCTCCATAGATTTGATCTTTAGTAGAGCTCCTGGGATTTGATCTCTAGCAGAGCTCCTGAGATTTGATCTGTAGAGTTCCTGAGATTTGATCTGTAGTAGAGCTCCTGAGATTTGATCTCCTGTAGAGCTCCTGAGATTTTACTTCCAGTAGAGCTCCAGCTGATATCAGCAGAAAACTTAACCTATTCATACTCGTCATCTTTAATAGGGGGTGATCTGTCCAGGCGGACTCGCCAGCAGGTCGCAACATTGTTTTAATCATTTTCTTTTTCTGATGGTAGACAACGTTCATCTAGACACATCAGACTAGACACATCTATTCGAAACAGAACTATGTGCAAAAGAGCCAAATCAAAAGGAACTATGAGGTCAGCCAATAATGTGCATGTAGTTCTTTTTGATATAATTCATTTTCGCGGAGTTATTTTTAGCATAAGTACGTCCAACCAGCCGTAAATTGGCTTGATTCGAGATGTTGCGTAGATGGCGCGTTATAGTTTTTTCCGCATGGGTATCGGTCGAGCGAATCGATTTTCCGGTGACTCATGGACGGGCCTCGCGACATTGCCTCCGCGACACCACTGTGCCCCACGTTGCAAGCCCGCGGTTCGAAAAATTTGCAGCTTTGATCGCAAACACCCCAAAATCAGTAAATCTAACGAAACATGAATAATGCAGGAAATTCCTAAAATTGAATTTAATTTGTCGATGGCCACAGTGCGAAACCACGCATCTCCGTTTGTGACGTTGCAGACTTCCTGTCATAAATCCTTAGAAATCTAATTCATTCAAGCTTGCCACAGATTAAAATCAATCAAAAATGAAAAGGAAATATACCCATCTTAACTATTAATCCCAAAGTCAAAATAAAGCTACACATATAACCTAAGTTAAACATATAAAATAAAATAAATGTAAGTATAACTAAAGAAAAAATCACTTGAACTAAATAGTATCCTATTGTTGATTCCCTATAGTTCTATAGCCCTTTCCTGCCACTGGGCCATTTCCTGCCAAGTACTCTGTGTTTTCCTCGGGAAACTAGTCTACTTAATTTCTTGAAAATGTTCTTGATTTTTCCTCTCACTAGCAGAATATTCCTCAGAAATTTCAAGCCATGTAGTTGACTTGTTTCTATCTAAAAAAATAAAATAGGAGCAGAGATTTTGTAACCCCTCAATGCGAAGACACGTAGTTTCTCACTTTAGCCATCGCTCAAGCTTTCAAGCTTTTTTCCGATTTTTAATAGGAAGTGTCAAGTCAGAAAACTCCAAATCTCAATTTTCACCAACCAATTTTCACGTGAACCTGATGACGTCGGGAGGTACAAATCCTTGATGCGCAATCACCGTCTATTCTTTCTTTATTTTAAAGCTTTCTAGTGGTGTCAGTCTGTCAGTGGCCATGTTTGCAGTCGATCAACCCGTCTAGTTTGAAATTGGGGGGGGGGACTTTTCTTTTTTTTGATGCGCAGTTAGCGTAAATCCGCCAAAGTGTTACCTGTTTTCCCTCGGTGATATTCTCCTCCACCCCCCTTTTCTTCTTTTCTCCCCAATCCTTCATCCCCCCCCCATGTTTCTGCTTTCTTTATAAAGTTTCGTTTAATTTTCACAAAACAATGATATATTTACACGTGAAAACTAATGGAATTTCTGCACTAGAAAAGGAGACGAAACTGCTGATTATAGCCTCAAATTGCCTCCAGAGAGCATCAAATTGTCAAAATTTTCTGGGGGAGGCCCCCCGACCCGAACTCTCCCCCTTCACACTTCCTAGAAGGTGTCCGCGGCTTTTTTGAGGGGGAGGGGTACAAGTCATGAAATAGGGGGGAGCTCGACAAGTACCTGGGGGGGGGGGGCACCACTGAAGCTTTCGGAAAGGGTTTCACGGACAAATGGGAAGGGGGTCAAGCCTCCCTCCTTTGTTTTGCCCATGTTATCAGGTCGTACAAACTTGAATGGCATATTCGTAACGATCAAAACGCGATGGTTGTGTCTAGAGTACCTATATTGAGAGAGTATGGCCACTGGGGTTACCACCTCTGATTGGCTCAGCCATCTTAGGCTAAATGGAGCCCTTAGGACCCAAAAATGGCTGACGCCATAAATTAATGTAATGCAAAATGACTCAAAATGTAGTTTTCTTTGCTTATCGTAACGAGAAATTTACTCAAATGCACTATTGTGACATCTTTACATATTTTTAAGGCTAATCGTGTGCAATTTTTGAGGAAAATTATCTTAGATGTAGTAAGGTTGGCAGCAAGTGCGGTTGGTGATAACCGTCAAAAGTTGGCAATGACCCCCCTCCCATCCACAAAAACCAAAACAAAGCACCGCCATTTTTGGGTCCTAAGCCTCTCTACTATACTCTCTCAATATAGGTACTCTAGTTGTGTCCTTCTCTCGTGCTGAGAGAATCAGGATTGCGGCCATCGATTCGCGAAGCGAAAAGGCAACACCGCGCCGGTTTGTTATGATTTTGCGGATATGAGCGATTAGTCGGCACTGAATTGTTACTGTCGTCGTATCGGTCG
Organism: Bemisia tabaci; assembly: GCF_001854935.1. Taxonomy (NCBI): domain Eukaryota; kingdom Metazoa; phylum Arthropoda; class Insecta; order Hemiptera; family Aleyrodidae; genus Bemisia; species Bemisia tabaci. The sequence goes on along the minus strand of NW_017566832.1, from coordinate 1,902,104 downwards.
ATAACTCGACGCCGCAAACCGCGATCGGTCGATTTAATGTTCAGACCTCAATGACAATCGTTCCGACGTCACAATTTCAGAGCACCTCGCCGCCAAGTGGATCCAATCTTGGACTCCTATACCGCCGAGCAAAGGACAAACACCGTATGAGCCTTCAGACTTTGCCATATTTCCCTCAATTTTTCTGAAAAAATTGTGCATATTTTTTTTCAAAATTTTCAGTCAATTTTGTTTGTAATTAAATCTAAAATATCTGAAAATTTCAAGCAAAAAAAAAATGCATTACTTTCTTTAAAAAGTCATTTTTTATCGGAAGAGATTTGACAACTCTCGAATATTCATGTGGCGTTCTTCCTTAGCACGGCAGTATACGTTCATGATAGCGAAGAGAGCAGTAAGTGCAAAAATGAAGTTTTGGGAAAACGGGCTCAGAAGCTTCTGACCGGAAAATTTTATCGAAAGAAGCCTCCGTTCTTTGTCAAATTGCCACCAATCGTCCGAAAGACTCCTAGAAATAGTTTGGATGATGAAAAATCGACTGATTTTATTTCAATTGCATATAAAGGGTATTTTTCATTTTCATGCTAGATTAACGTTAGGCAAGACAACCGCGCTCGCAGAAAGGCTAAGTTTCTCATCTGCATTTTAAAATCATACACCATGTTTTTTTTTTTTCCTTTTGACAGTAAATTGGATGGATTGATTTTACCTAACCCAATGAAGTAATACCCGACTCTTCGATTTGTTTCAGAGGCAGCAAATCATCACGAGCCTGGAAAGACCTTTTCAGGACATGGACCAACAGATAACAAGGTAGGTTTGCCATTTTAATCCTAAAACATTCCATGTAGTTGAACGATGAAAATCAGAATTTGCATTTTTTTAGGGGGAGAAAGGATTAATTCGTCGCTCTCCTGAAATAAGGACGTAACTATACACTTCGCGATGAACTCTGTAGTTCATATACTCAATGTTTTCCCAGGCTGATCTCTGAGTTTAGTTACGCCCTTACGTCAGACAAGCGACGAATTCACCGAGCGTAGCGTGCGGAGCGGTGACTTTACCTCACCGTCAGTTTGCCTTCAGTTTTCGGTGTAGGCAACCCGAGCTCCCACGTGGCCGAATAGTGGTATCACTCTCAGATGTCGCGATTGCTCGAAGATAAAAGCGAGAATCATACACCAAACGTTCAACCAGGACGTTTGGCGTCAAAATGTGACGTCACACCGTATTTTTTATTTTTTTCGTGATATTTTGCTGCTTACCCATTTGAAATCGCTCTGTGGGAAAATCTAAATTCCTAATTTGTGTATCGAGGTATTTGTATAATAAAGAATCAATTAACACATGTATAAATTCATACTAAGTAATAAATTTAACCACATACGTAATTAAAATTGATTCACGTTAAATCAATTCTCTTTTTCGTGTAAATAGTGCCGGGCCCCTAATTTCACACTGGTTGAGCCTGGGTACTCCGTGCAAGCAGTAATTTTTACCTAAAATGAGTTTCACAGAAACTCCAGTGGTTCTGTTTGTCTTTCTATTCACCTCTATTTTTTTCACTTTTCTACCTTTATTATCATCGGCCCAGAGGCCCGGGTGCCGATCGCCACACAGTAGATCGAGTCAACAGGCGAGGTGGGACAAAATTGGGAAACTTTAAAAGCTTTTAACTCCGTTTATACAAAATTTTGAGATTCTAAAAGTGGGGCGATTGGTTCCCTCGTGAAATTTTCTTCCGGAAGCACCCCTTAAAATTTTAAATGTGACGAAATAAACATCAAAATTTGCGGTTTTAGTTCCAAATTTCAAGTCCGACCTCTCTAATTAACTCGATCCGCTGTGCGCCACCCCACCACCCGGCCACCCGGGGCAGCCCGACCCTGACCATTCCACATTCGATCTCGGAAATTCGCCTCTATCCTCCAGGACTCTCCATATCTATAACGGCAATGTTCAGATCAGAATCGCTTTAACCCCATTGTGCGGCGGACAGAAAACAAACCAAGACAATATTTATTTTTGAACGCCAATCTTTGCATCTATCTTAAAGAGACTTACCGGTACAGTTCCGTTCCGGTCCGGTAATTTTAACCGTCTAACGAAGACCGCAGGGCGCCTCCTCTTCTTCCTGAGTGCCACCAAGTCATCAACTCGCGCGCGCGTACAGCAGAAATTCATTAGTTTTTCACGGCTTTTCCGCTGACGATGACAATGACTCTCGTAAGTTGGCAACTCTGGACCTCGTCCAGTTACATGTACGTGAAACTATCAATATACAGGGTGATCCAAGGCTAAACTGCTAGACTGCAGGAGCGCGTTCTATGCAGTGGCGATTCTCGAAAGTTGGCAACACTGTGTTTCCTCCATTTAAATGTATGTGAAACAATCGATTCTCGGAGAGGCAGCTTGCCTCTCATGAGATCGATGTATTTAACAGTTTTGAATGGAAGAAAACAGTGTCGGCAACTTCCAAAATCGTCAATGGTTCTATGCGTCAAATGAGCCTTTTTTCCTTCGTGAAATTTTTTCAGAAAATACTCTTTCAATTTTAAATTCAAATTTTTTTTCTTGTATTAAAATGAATTGCAACAAGTCACTTGTGAGTCGATATTAAAAATTGCCAGTGCGGGACCGTTCATAAAACACGTTACACCGAAAATTTAATTTTTCTACCGTAACCTCCTACCCGGAAAGCAAGACTCGGCACCTCTTTGCCCTACGGGCGCGGTGGTTTCGTCAGCGTTTGCTCAAAATTCAGTCTAAAACTAAAGATTCATTATGGAGGAGGAAAAAGATCATCCAAGCACAAATTTGCTCTCAAGAGAGTTAAAATAGTTAAATTATTTGTGAGACATTGAAGCAAACTTCTAGCTAAAGCAGACGAGTCTGTGTACCTACTTCTTTTTTCCGGCTCATTAATAAAATCCATCACTGCTATCTAACACACAGGGTATCTGATCTGCTGCTCAGGTTAACTTATATCATGTGCGTCGTTCCTGAAATGAGCTGCTTAGTTCCTTATCGCTTAATACATATAGTTCAATTATTCAACTGCTCTATCACAGATCATACCGGGTTCTCTCGACCGGTGTTCCCTTAGATTGTCGGGTATGCAATTTGATCATTGAAAAAAAGATTGCAAATGATCGAACAGGCGGCCGAAACGTTTCGATTGTACTAATTTCATTTCAGCCTTGTTCTTCGTGTTAAATCGTATTCTGTCGTCGCTCCTTCATATCCTCAGGTATGCAATATGATCTCTAGGAAGTTGAAACATTCAGTGGTGATAATTTTTTTTTTTTTTTTTTTTTTTTTTTTTTTTTTTTTGGTGCAACGGTGCTCGCTAGGCCGTTAATAATTTTATTGCCGGAGCAAAAATGTTGGGCTTCTATGAAGTTGCTTTACGTTGTCCGGACAATGCTAGCGGTTGCACGGGACAGGTTATTGCTACCACTGTCACGTGCGGTTTGCCTGAACACGCACGGAAGGGGATATTTTCAGCCACTGCTTCAGGCGAATCGCGCACCGTTTCAAAACCATCTGCAAGGAATCTTTATCAAATCGTTTCGGTTGAGACGTTTTCGCACCTCTTCATTGACCTCTAGATCCAGCCAAACTCCTGAATTCCATTCGGAAAGAATGCTAGTACAACGTAGTTCTCTCTTGAGTGTAGTACCTTACATTGACAACTTGTTTCAACCCTCTGAAAAGTATGAAATTGAAATTTTGAGCTAGTCGGAAGTGAGGATCAGTTACTCAAGAACGCTGTATTCTTTGATGCTTCAAACATCTTATCAAAATGGAATGCCGCTTTCAAAATATTTCAGAGAGCTCTGGAAGTTTAAAAAGAAAAAGGTTTCCGTTTCTGTTTCGAAGATTACCATTTTATTCACCTAGTGATGACGGCTAACTGGACTCCATTTTGCAATTGAATCGAGGTATGCGAAAACGTCCGATGTCCAAAAAATCAACTTTTGGTAAACCGCAAAAAACTGTGGAGGCCTTTAGAATCGGCGTTTTGAAGAAAATCAAGGCATGTGTTTCTTAGTAAAAGGTTGTAGAAAAGGCACACAACTGTGTCCCATTCCAACTCCCATTCAGTGCTGAGTAATTTTAAAAAAAGGGCTTTGGACATTGGACGTTTTCGCATACATTGCAAAAATCTGCCCAAAAACCATTATTTTTGACCCCTCCAAAAGCCTTTAAACTAGAGTAAAACATAATGTCAGACCTCCAGTAACACAAAAAAAAATATTTCTCTTTTCTTCGAGGCTTCAGTGAAAGTTACGTGACGGCGGAAGAAGAAAAATAATGGACATCGGACGTTTTCGCATACTTTGAGATTGCCCCTCAAGATATGTGTTCAGGATTGCCTAGAATGCATGAAATCGATTAGAATTATATAAAGTAGGGTGAAATTATTCATCTCCAGAGGGTCCTGAACGAGAATCCAAATTTGCCCCCTCGACAAATCATGGGAACCCCCCCGAAAACCCCCAACATAAAAAAAAACAGTCAGAAATTGGTTATTTTCTCTCGTTGTTCTGCTACTAGCACACGTTTTGAGAGCAGAAATTTTTTTCTCATATAATTTCTCATCTATAGGGAGTTCTTAACGAGAATCCAAATTTGCCCCCTCGACCAATCATGGGGACCCCCCCGAAAACCCCTCCATAATCGAAACAACTGTCAAAAATCGGTTATTTTCTCTCGTTTTTCGGCTACCATCGCATGTTTTGGGAGCAGAACTTTTTTTCTCATTTAATTTCTCATCTATAGGGGGACCTTAACGAGAATCCAAAATTGCCCCCTCGAACAATCATGGGGACCCCTCCAAGTCCCCCCCCCATAAAAAAACGGTCAAAAATAGGTTATTCTCTCGTTTTACGGCTATTATCGCCAAAGCCGTTGATTTTAAGACAGAGTTTGTGGATCTCACAAGAAAGCAGATAAAAATTCGGTCTTATTTAACCCGGTTTAAAATTTTTCTGATGAAAATTGCGGTCACTACAGGGTTCTCATAGATAGCCCAAAATTTTCCAAATTTCGTTTTTTGATGGTTTTTTGCTTGTAACTGTTGTTCAGCTATTCTTTAAAGTAAGTAGATCCTTTCAAATGAAAGTAGATTTAAAATGCTGCAAATTTGTGTATCAAGCTTGTCCTTAGAGCGTAACGAGACGGCACCCCAGCGTTGCAAAAGTTACCGTCTCAAAATGGATTTTCCGGGGCGGTGCAGTCCGCGCAACCACTCCACTCTTTTGCTCTACTCTAGGATTGCCTAGAATGCATAACCAGCATGATGAGTAAGTCCGCAACCACGTATCAAGGTTTGCGACGTTGCAGACTTCCCATCATGTCTTATTTTAAAAAGGAAAACGACTTAACGGCGATTTTTAAAAACTGCCGTGCTTTTTCTTCTCAGTCCGAAAAAATTATGCAAAAAGTTTAAGGAATAATGACGATTTGTTCTCCTTTATTTCAATAAATAAAATAACAGCGGGAATTTTGAGACATCACAAACGAGATAAATGGTTACGCACTTACACCGTCGATATGTTGTATTTAGGTAGGTGTAAGTACTTATGCATGCAGTGGCGGTTATGAATTTAAGGCCCGCGCAGCCGCGACACGTAAGAGGCGATGGAGTATCTGTGTGAGGGTGTGTGTGTGTCTGTGTTGGGGGGGGGGGTATGGAATCCCCAGGGACTAGGTGAGTCCGACGGATCTCCCTTGGAAACTTTTGGAAAATTAAGACACT